>MU134745.1:0-62112 GCA_015039355.1 Ramaria rubella
GATGAAGAAGATGAGGGGAAGGCTATGCTAAAAGCTTTGAAACAGATAGCCAAGCACATGGGAACTCCAAATAAAGGTCAAACCGGAAAAACCAAACTCCGCGAACCCAACACCTTTGACGGATCAGATTCCCGAAAGCTCCATCCTTTCCTCCTTCAATGCAAACCCCACTTCTGCGACCATCCTCAGACCTTTTCCAGTGACAAAGTGAAAGTTACTTACGCTATCTCTTTTTTAAAAGGGACAGCTTTAGATTTTTTCGAGCCTGAACTCTTAGATGACAACACCTTCCAAGACCTGCCCTGGCTTACAAGCTATCAGGACTTCACAACAGTACTCCGAGAGAATTTCAGAGCTTACGATCCCATCTGCGATGCGGAAACCAAACTCGACAATCTCTGAATGCGTGACAACCAACACATCACGAAGTTCATCGTAGAATTCAACCGCCTAGCCGCTAGAGTCAATTGGGGCAACGCTACCCTTTGTAGGATTTTTTATACTAAACTTCCCGATCGTATTAAAGATATTCTTGCAACCTGGGACAAAGCCGACACGCTTCTGGAACTCCAACAACTCGCACAAACCATCGACAGCCGTTATTGGGAATGATGAGGTGAGGTCAACCGCGCCACCACTTCCATCAATAACTACTCTGGCAACAGTAGCAAATCGGACAAGCAAGAATCCCAATCGAACCAATGGCAGAAGAGGACAAACAACAACAACAGTTCAGCTTCCGCCTCTTCTACCAAACCTCAGTCCTCCATGTTGAATTTCTGAAAAACTCCAGATATTCCCAACATACTCAGAAAAGACAGAAAACTAATTCAACAGGAGAGACAGCGATGCATGGACCAAAACCTTTGCATGTTCTGTGGGAAACCCAGGCACATTGTGAAGGACTGTCCACGATCAACCTCCCTTAATGCTCAATCGAAGGCTCAAGCAGCCTCCGCAATTCCAAGCAAACCTGAATCCAAGGCCAAACCTGCGGCCATTATGGATTCATAAAAATAATAAGCAGCTCTGAGACCTCTGCACAGACCCAGAGCTGCATTGATTCCATCTGTGCATTTTCCAAGGTTCGACTCAATGCTTCCGCTCTTTCAAAATCTGATTCTCTTACAATACAACTGACTTCACTATTCCAAATACTAATATCCAAGATCTCGTGGATTCTGGTTCCACTCACTGTTTTGTAGCCTCATCATTCACTTCAAAGCTTCCGCTGGAGTTCCACAACATTCCGCAAATCCCACTAAAACTTTTTGACGGCACTTCTAATGTCTCAATCACGCAGACTGTCAAAAACTGCCCTTAACCTGTTATCTTTGGTAGAACAAAGTTATTAACAACAAATGTGGTTAAAGAACCCTTCCGACGAAGCTGAAAGTGTTAGCGACAATGTATGCAAAGTATACAGACTAAGACAGTTAAGTGAATGGTGCCGTGATGGTGCCTACTTTTTGGGACTGGAATAGAGAGGTAATTTGAAAGAAGAAAGTAGAATTCACTTAGCAGATAAAGTTCTAGCGATGTTATTGACATTGATCGTTAAGACTGAATAGAGATAGAGATGAGAGGATGATGAGTTCAGAATAGTCATTAGACTTGTCATTTGACTTAGATGTGTAGACGACACCAAGTAAAGAGAGGGGGAAGACTTATGATAATAGAACTAAAGAAATACAGGTGTTCTATCCTACTGTTTTATACTAGACGTATTCACCGATGTTGGATAGATACCATGTGGACTATATACTAAATGGAGGTATAACTGTCGTGGTGATTGATGTTCCTATCTACTGTTATTGGAGCCGCATATATTGACGATCGGTTGTTAGGTTGAGTGATCCGATCTTGGATGGCGAATATCACTAGTATCGCTAGTGTCGGTAAGATGTGGAGGGGATAGTGACAGTGATAAGTGTCGTTAGGTGTCGAATCATGACAGTAGCCCCCTTTCTAGTTTGGAGCCCCAGTGACACATATGGAGAATTGCTGTGATTTGTTGGATAGTCTTGTGGTCCATGCACGTCCTGATAGGCATTGAGAGGCGTACCACCGATAAAGTGACCTGGTCCATGCACAGCACACATCGTTAACATAAAAGCGGGCGTAGCTTTTAACAAGTCTTCATTCGGTTTCCAATGGCGCCTTCTTTCAACACTCTATTAAGACAGTTCCAGACCAAGGCGTTGACTGAACCCAAGCAGTGCGAAAGTCTCCTCGAAGAAATCAGGATGTGGGTGAAGGAAATGGAGGGAATAGATGTGAGTAGGATCACGTCTTGTTGATCCCTGTCGCTAATGGATATTGATAACAGGACGAGCTATCGGATGCAATGGAGGCTCGTCTATCCATACAGCCGAAGTTTACAATTCCCTCCGAGGTAACGAAGATTCGAAGTGATATCGAGGCAGCAAATTCTTGGGTATTGGTAATGAAGGTAAGTGATTGAGTCTCTTCTTTTCGATTGTTCCTAACTGTTGTCAATAGGGGGGTTTCATAGTGGCTTTGCCCAATCCCTTAGCAATGGCTGCTGTGGATCTAGCGAGTCCACGAATCGATACTCCACCACCGAAGGCGATTCTGTCCGTCCCGGTAGCCCCACTCTTCGGTAAAGGGGCGCTGACAGAGGATCTGACGGACAAAGCGGTCGATCAATTAGCCCATGATGATATTGCCATCGTTCCATGATGTGAGGCTAAGTTTCTTGGTGGTGTTGGGATCGCCGATACGCATCAGATAGCCATGCCAGCAGAGTATGGTGATCAATCGGCGTATCACATAGCTGGCATCGTATATGTCGATGTAAGTAATTTCTCTATTGACTGCTTGTTTTCTTATTAACGTCTGATAGGGTGTCGTTGTCGAGAATGAAAAGAAATGTGAGATGTGCACTCGCCGTGGTTATCGGTGTTACGGGCTACCAGGGTGTGCGTGTGGACAGTGCTGTCGCGATGGGAAGCAATGCAGCTTAAATCATAAGTGGACGGTTCATTTGTAGTTGTCATTGCTAATATCTGCTTGTATAGCCAAACACACCAAACAGCAGACTGCTGAAGCCTCGGTCTTGACAGCGGCTGCCAAAGGTAAGGGTAAGGCCGTCGTCAAACCGGTCCAAAGTATAGTTCCTCTGGAATCGGCTGCCATCGCTGGTCCCTCTCTTCTACCCCTTATTCCCTCAACTCGTTTGCAACCCTCACACAATGCTAAGTGCCCCCTCGACCTCGTGCTGAACTCATCGCCAGGGGAATCGCCTATTCACCCTTCTAAGTGACTTCATCTCTATGTCATCAGAAGCAATGCTTTGCAAAGCTTGCAGGATTCAATGGTGGAAGGGGCTGATTGGATGGATCAGTTAGCACAACAGTGGATGATCGCCAATAATGCAGTAATGGGGGTTCAAAAGGAAATGTTGGAGGTTCAGGCATGGATGAGAAACATAAATAAGAAGTTAGAAAATTTTTTGTGAAAGAGTAATAAGGAGAGTGTGAATAAGAAGGAGCTTCTCTTTGAAATTAAAAAATGATCACCTTAAAAAGTATTCAGTGAAAAGCATTTTAACTAAGAGAGCATGAAAGTTTTTTGGAAGAAAGAGTGTGAAAAACGACTTTTCAGATGTCTTTCACGATCGATGTTGCTTCGGAAGGAATTCCGATGCCATCGCTAAGACTATCATCATTGTTTTGGAAACTGTGAACTCAGAACTAAACGTTGGTGTAAGGTACACAATCAAGTTTAGTCTAGCCACTGATAGTGTTCAAGGGGATATCAACCAAAGACTATTTTAACGGAGAACCCAATTAAGAGATTCTACTCCGGTGTTCAAATAACACTATTACTTTGCAGTAACAATGCAATTCAAAGCACTTGTAGCAAGGCTACTAGTCTGGTCAAGATAATACTTGAAACTATGAGGGAGAGCGTACAGGGTTCCAATGCTTTGTTTTTATATGCAATATGGGGAAATCAGACTTGGACGACTAGGCTCAAGGTCGCAACAATTGAATGGCTGTTCAACTGAAGGACTAAAAGGATAGCCAAGAAACAAGGAGCGAAGGGACAAGACCAACAACAACAAGTTAAAACTAACTTGAGAGTTGATAAAGTCAACACTAACACAAACTAGTTAACCAGGCAAAAGCCCTACAAGCAACAGTGCCCAGATAAGATAGAGTGTGGTAGCTTTGTGCTGACACAAGCTAGTAATCAAGCTAAGGCCCTACAAGCAACAGAGCTTGATTAGATAGAAAGTGTACTACACCCCAACACTAGTTATTTGATTAGACTTAGGCCCTACAAGCAACAAAGGCTAATCGAATAGTAGTGGTGGTTGTTACCAACACAAGCTATTAATTTAACTTTGGCCCTACAAGCAACAAAGCTTCAATTAATTAGAAGTGATGATACCCAACACAAGCCAGCAGTTGATATTTGGCCCTACAAGCAACAAAGTGTCAACTAGATGGAAAGTGGTGGTTTGCTTACACAAGCTAGTAGTCTTTAACTCTGGTCCTACAAACTACAGAGCTCCAACTAAAGCAGCGAAAAGCTGAAGAGATTGTGCTTCACCCCTGCAAGGTGAGAGGCAGACTGAAAGAGGCTCCTACAGAGTTTTTCAGCTAGGTCAAGTTCTTCAGGCTTGAACTGATCTGATAGAAGACTCAGGCTTCAGGCAGAAGTGGGGTGTGAAATGTGTGTGTGATTGCTTTTTGCAAGGCTACCTAGAGCTATACTTATAGCTTTACATCTGAGACACCCTAGATGCTTTAGGAAGGTCTAACAATAGAATGGAAGCTGCTGGAAGGTTCTGGCAGCTGCCATATATGGTTAGAATCTTCCAGAAGCTTCTACACTATTAATATGAAGCTAACTATTGGCTAGAGACGACTATGATGTCACTAAATTACTGACTCATGAATAACTATGATGCTGAAATGATATCATAGCATTCAGGCTCAGATTTGGGGTTGTAGTGACGTCATAATGTCTCTAGCTAATTAATATTGGATGATAAATAAGAAGTCACCTGCTGTGGAGCTAATTAATGATCCTGCTGACCAATGAGTTGGCTTACCTCAGCTGCTGAGTTACAATAATGGTAATTATTGGTCAGTAGCTGAGTTGAAGCTGAGTTACTGATTTGGCAAGTATTAGGTCAGCGACCCAAGTTGTGGACTCTTGTGGATCATTAATAGTGAACCCAGCAGCAGTGACAAGGAATAGAAATATAAAGAGAACCACTGATCAGAAACACTTGGAACCCTATAGGCAGATTCTTGAGACTATAAGTACATTATAGGGATCCATAACAATCATGTAGTGTTTTGGATTAAATGAGGGTTTTAGCTAAAGTATAATTGAAAGAAGAGTTTTTAAGGTCGGGGCTTATCGGGATAAGCCTTGTGAAATGCTTCGACAGGTTTCGGTGCATGTTGAAGATTGTCAGAATATTCCCAACTTGTTGCGTTGCTAGTGTGTTGATAGCCCTTCCATTCAACAAGATATTGTATGCATTTCCTTCGTTGTTGGGAGTCTAGAATGCAACCAACTTCGTATTCGAGGGAATCCTCAATTTCGACAGGAGGTGGAGGGTCCGGATTGTGGTTTCGGATAAGACTTGGGGTCGCGGGTTCTAATAGCGATACGTGGAAGATGGGATGAATCTTCTGTAATGCTAGTGGTAAGCTGAGTCGAAACACGTGTGACAACACCTTTTCGACTATAGGATAAGGTCTCAGCCGTTGATGATCAAATTTCTTGGACGGTCGCTTGGTTCAGATGTTTCGGCTGTCCAGCCAAACTTCGTCACCAACTATTAGCTTCTGAATTGCTGTGTTTCGATTGTCGGTTGATGTTCGATACTGTGCCAAGGTTACATTAATTTGTTTGTGGAGATAATGGTGTAATTCCTTTAAGTCTACAGCCATTTGGTGAGCAGTCTCCGACGGAACAGTATCAAGGGAAACTTCAAAGTTAGGATGGAAGCCTTTATTTGCAAAAAATGGGGTGACCTGTGTCACTGAATGTGAAGTGTTGTTGTATGCGAATTTGGAGATGTGACCAGTCGTCTTGCTGAAAATTAACATAAATCCGAATGTACTGTTCAAGGACTTGGTTGAGCCGTTCGGTTTGTCCATCTGTTTGGGGATGATAGGCCATCAATAAGTTGGCCTTGATGTCAAGAAGCTGGCATAGTGATCGCCAGAAATGAGAGATGAAGTGTTTGCCACGATCAGAGATAATGTCGGATGGGGTGCCATGTTTAGAGAAGACATGTAGAAGAAAAAGAATGGCTATGTCTTTGGAATCAATGTCACGATATGTGGGATGAATAAACCCATCTTTGTTAGTCTATCGACGATGACTAGGATGGTGTCGAATCTGTCAGATAGTGGAAGTCCTTTGATAAAATCCATCGAGATGGAATCCCAAGGTCGTTCTCCAATTGGTAAGAACTTGAGGGGTCCAAATGGTTTATGGTGAATAGATTTTGTGTTGCAACAAGGGGTACAAGACTTAACATAGTCGGTAACGAAGGCAATGATTTTTGGCCAATAATATTGCTGTCGAATATTGTTAATAGTCTTGCCGATTCCTGGGTGTCCCGATAATCAATGATCGTGACAGGATCTGAGTATGTCAAGTCAAAGGTCTTGGTAGTCTGGGATGTAGTATAGACCATTATACAGAAGGAAATCACCATCTGTCGATAAGGACCATGGTTCAGGGCGATCGTCGGCAGGTGGTAATTTCTGTTGGAGTCTCTGTATATGCGTCTGAGTGAAGGGGTCCATATGAATTCCTTGCCTGATGGAGGAAAGAAGTGAGGCTGAGTCTAGTACTATGGCTCGCAGAAGTAACTGTCCAGCCTTGAACATGGTCAGGAAGTTATGAGGATTAGCTTCTGTATAGTTGCTACTCCCTCCTTTAGGGTACATGTCGCCACAATGTGTGAGTGCATCTGGTTTTGTTCCAAGACGTCTGGTGCGATAGCGAATGATGTAGTTGAATCCTGAGAGATATTCTGACCATCGAGCTCGCCGACAGGTGAGTTACTTTGTCATTGCAAAGTATTCCAGGTTTTTGTGGTTGGATAGGACAAGGATTACGTGGGTAGCACCTTCAAGGTAGTTTCTCCATTGTTTAAAGGCCTCGAGGATGGCGAGCAGTTCCTTATCATATATCTCATAGTTCAATTCAGCTGGGTTCATGCTTTGTGAATAGAAAGCAATAGGATGGATATCACCGTCGTTGGGAGAGATTTGAGAGATGATTGCTGCAATGGCATAGTTGGATGCGTCGGTTTTGACAACAATAGGGTTATTGGGGTTGAAATGAGTGAGAATTGGAGCCTTAGTAAAGGAGACTGAGGTGTTTGAAAGTGTCGTTTTGCAGTGTATTCCATGCGAATGGGGTATCCTTATGCATCAGTCATGTTAGCAGAAGTACAATGTCAGAGAAACGAGCAATGAAACGTCGGTAAAAATTGGCAAAACCCAAAAAACACTGGACATCCTTCAGGGTTTTGGGTATCAGCCAGTCTTCAATTGCATCTGTTTTTGCAGGGTCCATTGATATGCCAGCTGGCGATACAATGAACCCTAAGAATTTGACGGAAATAGAGTGAAAAATGGACTTCTTGGGTTTGATATGAAGGTTATGGTCTCTAAGACGAGTGAGTACCTGCCGAACGTGTTTCCGATGGTCGTCAATGTTGTTGGAAAATACTAGAATGTCATCCAGGTAGACTACAACAAAGTGATCAGTCATATCTTGAAAGATATCGTTCATAAAATGCTGAAATGTCACCGGAGAGTTTGTGAGACCCATCGGTAGTACTAAAAATTCAAAGGCCCCATATCGGGTGCGGAAGGCTGTTTTACATTTGTGGCCAGGTTTTAGCTTAACATTATATTAACCAGCGCGAATATCAAATTTGGTGTAGATTTTCGCTGATTTGAGCTGGTCGATAAGGTTACTGATGAGGGGGATCGGATAGCAATCCTTGACCATAATCGTGTTGAGAGCGCGGTAGTCGACAACGAGTCGAAGGCCCCCAACTTTCTTCTTAGTGAATAGTACTGGTGCTCCACCAGGGGAAATCGATGGTCAGATGAAGCCTTTTCCAAGCATATCGTCTAGGAATTCACATAGAGCCTCCAGTTCTACTCCTGACATTGGATATATTGGTCCATGGGGTAGTGGTTTGTTGTCTTCAATTTCAATCTTGTGGTCATAGGACCTATGAGGTGGGAGGGCCTTTGCCTCTTGTCTGGAAAAGACATCCACAAAATTGAGGTATTCGTTGGGTACAACCTTGGCAAGCAGTTCTGCTTCGTCTGTCAGTAATACTTTGCCATGAATTAGCGATGTCGGAACGGGTTTGTGGGAGCTAGCAAGTAAACTTTCAGACTTGAATGTGGTAACAATGGAATAAAATGAAAAGAGTAGATGGTTTCTCCTGCATTTATGAATCTCCTGAATGTAGCAGCACCAACAAGAGTGATTTTCGGAACTTTGTGTGTTCTTATATTGGTAATGAATCCATCGGGAAAAGGTAATGGGTCAGAAACAGTGGTTGGCATATTCGTATTGATTGGTCGCCGGAAGATAGAAGAGTTGGATTGAGAGAAATTGAGTTTCGAAAGGATACCTGATGGTGGTGATATAATTGCTGAAGAACCAGGGACTGTCAAAGGGGGCAACCCTGAAGAAGTGTGGAGTTCTGGGATGGTATTGAAAACGGAAGGTAGCATTGATTGGACATCCTGAGTGGTTGTGATACAAGACATGGCGGTGGTCATCATCAGAAGTGTTGAACCAGTGCCAGATTGGAAATGAAGTGACATTGAAGCCCAATCGATTGTCAGGTTCGTGGTTTTTAGCCAGGGAAGACCTAGGACAATCGGGGCTGATGGATGAAGTTCAGTAATGAGGAGTGATAGAGATTGAGATGACGAATCAGGAAAAGAGATAGTGGTTTTAATGTATTCATGGATGAAACCGCTTGTGGCAGGTTTTCCATCGAATAGACATAGAGAAACTGGTTGCGAAAGAGATTGTCGGGCTGTCGGAAGTTGTGTCACTAATTGTACATGGACAAAATTTGATGTTGCCCCAGAGTCTATGAGAGTAGGTACAGGATCAGAATGATCAGAGAGAGTTAGATGAATGATGAATGAAACATTGGATCGAGATACAAGTCCTGACCGTAATTGTACAGAGGGAATTGTGTGCAGGTGTGCCATGCGACCCATTGTGAACACGTTGGATGGATCGCTGATTAGTTTTCCGCCGAGGATTGAGGTTCCTCATCTATAACTTCTTTGATTGTTGCTGATTGAGGTTCTGCTGAAATGGTAAAGGTGGCTCGTCCTGATGCTTGTTGTGGGTTCTTCACATAGATACAGTCGCGACTGTGATGGTCGGTTTTTCTCCACAATAAATACACAAGCCTTTGGCTTTACGGCGCTCCTTCTCAGTGTCGGTCAAATGACCAGTGTTATCAAGTACACTGCTGAGGTCTTTTCAGTCTGTTGCTACTCCTTGCGACGGTTTTGATCTGTTGCTGGAGTAGTTGTTGCCTCTTTGTTCAAATGGCTTGTGCTCCGATTCCTTTGTATATGTCGAAGTGCTTCCAGTCTGGCGAGCTGATGTGGCGTGAGAGGTTTTCTCGTTTTGGTAAGCCCAGTAGCAATTGTCGCATTCCAGGGCTTGTTGTTTGAGGATGTCGAGGGTTGTCGCTCGTGGTAGCGACAGAAGATGGTCTTTAATGCATTCAGAAAGACCTTCGTAGAACGCATCGTAAAGGGCGGGGTCGTTCCAACCTGTATGAGGAGCATGTTCAGCAAATTTAATCATGTATTGATTCACGTGATGATTATCCTTCATTCTTAGCTGTCGGATTGATCGTTGGGCAGATTGAGCGAGGTTGGGTTGTCCAAATGATTGGTTGAGAGCGGTAATGAATTCATCCCAGTTGGTTTGGATAGTTGTTTCGGGTGATGCAGTGAGGTGTGGGAGCCACCAATTGAGAGTGATCCTGGAGAGATAGGAGGCCGCATATGCGACTCATTGGCAATCAGTTGAAAACTTTCGAGGTTTGTTATCGAAAGCCATAATGCACTGTGCGATAAATGCTCAGATAGATTCCGGCTTGGTACCGTCAAAGTGAGTCAGTTTACCGATTTCGGAATCGGTTTCCTGTTGTGATTGTGTCATTACATAGTAAGGGACGCCATAAGGTTGGTACCAGGGACCGTTCGCTGATCCTCCAGGTGGTGGTGGTCCAGATGGATCCTTCAAAGGGATTGCCAGGGGGTCTGCCAGGAGGCCCAGGAGGTGGTCTGCTAGGAAATGCTGGAGGAGGTGGTTGTCCTGGGTGTCCCAAAGGGGGTCCAGGAGGAAGAGATTGAGGTTGTGATGGTGTCGAGACATTGTGGTGATGTGACGTAGTCAATACTGTTGGACTAGGCAGCGGAGCGGAAGGAGGCATTCTTGGGAAGCCTTGCCATTGTCTGCTGTTGAAATTAGGTGGGTTCCCTCTAAAAGTCGGACTGTTGAATGGTGAAGGTGACACATGAGAGGGACTTGGGTGTTCCATTCTTGACATTGTCGGATGAGCGGTCGGTGGTCACGGAAGTTGGGTTGCTATTGGATCAATGGGAGGTCGATGAGGTTGAGCAAACAGAGGTCGGAGAGTGATTGGTGGTTTATGTTGCATATATGCAGTCCCAGGACGAGGATAAGGGGATCTGTATTCATGCATTCGGGAAGTAGTGATGGGCCGAAAGATATTCGATGCTACTGCCATATAAGGACAATTAATTGCTTGTCGAGTTGGCGTATAGAGTTCTGAATCTGACTGTGCTGGTGTCGGGATTGGTGGATGTGAGGAAAATGAAAGCGATGACATAGTTGCCGACGGATGTGGTAACTGTATGGGTTGATTACTGATAGGTTCTAGAGTGATACCAGCCCATTGCGCTCACATACAAGCTTGCGCTAGTTGTGCTCGAGTCGCGACAAGTTGTCTCTGCTGATCACTTATCAGTGCTTCAGTCTGGCAAAGATTGTCACTAAGTTGTCGAAGTTCGGCTTCCTCTTGTCCTATTGTTCGAGGTAATACCAACGTCAATTGATGTGGGAATGATGACATATGTGGGGGGAGGTCTGGAATAAAGCCAGGTGTAATATATGTGTCAGATTGGTGCTGTTGGGATGCTGTCAGATCAATCTGTGGGAAGGGTGCCGATCCACCTCTATTTGGTAAAGGTAGCGGTGTGATGGTGGGTCCTTGGGAATGGGTTCGGATACAATCAATAGGGGAGTATTGGGGGTGACCCAATGAGTCGATTGTCCTATCCAACATACTTGAAAGGGAGAGACTGGGAGAAGGATTCCGACTAGTAGGTGTTAGTTCTATTATACTGTCAAAAACCACCCTTAACCTGTTATCTTTGGTAGAACAAAGTTAGTAACAACAAATGTGGTTAAAGAACCCTTCTGACGAAGCTGAAAGTGTTAGCAACAATGTATGCAAAGTATACAGACTAAGACAGTTAAGTGAATGGTGCCGTGATGGTGCCTACTTTTTGGGACTGGAATAGAGAGGTAATTTGAAAGAAGAAAGTAGAATTCACTTAGCAGATAAAGTTCTAGCGATATTATCGACATTGATCGTTAAGACTGAATAGAGATAGAGATGAGAGGATGATGAGTTCAGAATAGTCATTAGACTTGTCATTTGACTTAGATGTGTAGACGACACCAAGTAAAGAGAGGGGGAAGACTTATGATAATAGAACTAAAGAAATACAGGTGTTCTATCCTACTGTTTTATACTAGACATATTCACTGATGTTGGATAGATACCATGTGGATTATATACTAAATGGAGGTATAACTGTCATGGTGATTGGTGTTCCTATCTACTGTTATTGGAGCCGCATATATCGATGATTGGTTGTTAGGTTGAGTGATCCGATCTTGGACGGTGAATATTGCTAGTATCGCTAGTGTCAGTAAGACATGGAGGGAATAGTGACAGTGATAAGTGTCATTAGGTGTCGAATCATGACACAGACCATTGATATTCCAATCCGTTTTCCATCCAGCGAAAATCAGGTTGTTGCTATGTATGTAACACGGCTTGATTCTAGCTGCTCAGTTGTGCTAGGACACAACTGGCTCACCTGCTACAATCCGTTGATTGACTGGGTATTGAGCAGTATATTGTTCCACATTCCTCAGCAACAAGATTCAATTCTGACGTCACTCTCCACGAAATCCGCCTCTGAGGTCTCCGGAATCCAAAAATCTGATCGTGCGGACACCCCTCCAACATCCGAACAAGACTCACCTATCAACCTAGTCCCTGCTTCTGCATTTGCTCACTTGTGAAAACTAGGCAATGAGGAGATCTTTCAGTTATGCGTATTTCCAAAAGGAAGATCTGCTTCCATCATTGATGCTTCGCCATATCCCGATCTAACACCCACTCTCGACAGTGTTCCATCAGAATATCACGAGTTTTCCGATGTCTTCAGCAAGAAGAAAGCGGAAATCCTCGCCAATCATCGACCGTACGATCTCAAGATTGATCTGAGAGAGGGAGAGAGTCCCCCCTTGGGAACCATTTATTCCCTATCTCCAGTTGAGCTAGAAACACTCCCAAAGTTCATTGACGAGGCACTAGTCATAGGATTCATCTGCCCTTCACTTTCTCTGCATGGTGCTCTGGTACTATTCTCGAAGAAGAAATTAGGCAGACTCCGACTCTGTATCGATTTCCGCAGTCTCAACAAAATCACAAAAAAAGACCAATATCCACTCCCCGACTTTCCGACCTTTTGGAAAGCCCCAGAAAAGTGCAGATTTACAGCAAAATCGATCTCCGACATGCTTACCATTTAGTCTGCATTAGAGAGGGCGACGAGTGGAAAACCACCTTCAGGACCCGATACAGTTCCTTTGAATCGCGTATTATGCCCTTCGGTCTCACTAATGCACCAGCTGCTTTTCAGCGATTCGTGAACGACATATTCAGTGACATGCTTGACGTTTCAGTCCTCATCTATTTGGATGACATCTTAGTTTACTCCAAGAACCTGGAAGAACATGGAGAACATGTCCGCAAAGTCCTCCGATGTCTCTGAAAAACCGACTTTATGCAAGATCCGACAAATGCAACTTCCACAAGACAACGGTGGAATATCTCGGATTACATACTCTCTCCGGAAGGACTTTCAATGGCAGACGATAAAATCAAAGTAATCCAAGAATGGCCCAAACCCCAAAAAGTAAAAGATATCCAATCCTTCCTAGGCTTTGCAAACTTTTACCGACGCTTCATTCATAATTACTCTGACATCGCAATTCCACTTACCCGACTTACTCAGAATCCGTAAAGTGGAACTTCTCTGATGAGTGTTGGAAATCATTTGAAACACTTAAGAAAGCCTCCACCACAGCACTGATCCTTACGCACTGGATTCCCGATTGTCAACTCATCATGGAAACCGACGCTTTGGACTACGCCCTTGCGGCAATCCTCTCTATCATTTCTCTGGAAGATGGTGAAATTCACCCTGTAGCTTTTCATTCCAGAACTTTCACCGCCCCGGAATTAAACTACGACGTTCACGACAAGGAATTACTCGCAATTTTCGAAGCTTTCAAGATTTGGCGACACTACCTTGAAGGTTCCGCTTCCACCATTGACATTGTAACCGACCACAAGAACCTTGAATATTTTGCCACCACTAAGCTTTTAACCCAACGACAAGTACGATGGTCGGAATACCTATGTCAGTTCAACCTCGGTATCCGATTCCGACCCGGGAAACTTGGAACAAAACCCAACTCTTTAACTAGACAATGGGATGTCTATCCTAAAGAGGGGAGTAGCGACTATGCCAGCGTTAACCCACACAATCTCTGCCCGGTTTTCACTAACAAACAGCTGTCATCATGCCTCCAAGCCACATCCCTTAACATCACAATTCTCCGTGCAGTTACCATCATGGACTTTGAGAAACTCCATGAAGAAATCTGACAATCCATCTCCTCCGATCCTGCAATTTCCAACTATCCCGCAAATCCTCCAACACCCTGATGGTCAGTCAATCCTCAAGGACTCCTCCGACTTGACAACCGAATCTATGTTCCTGATATTAACAACCTCTGACTCGGTGTTCTACGATATCTGCACGACCACCAAATCTCTGGACATTTCGGACAAAACAAGACACTCAGCAACATCCGACATGAATATACATGGCCAAAACTCCACACTGGGGGCATGAGCATATTTTTAGTGTAAAAAATGTGATAAAAATGCTTTTTCCTTACAGATTATTCATTCACTGTTCTGGTTGAAAAATCTCCCAAAAATGCTGCTTTTTTATCAAGTTTTAGGACCCGAAAATCTGGTACATACTTCACATTTCTGGGCATGGGAAATGGATGTAAAATGTGAGAAATAATGAATTTACTCATTGATTTCATGCCACAAAAATGCAAGGACAATCTTGGTTTTCATTGACATTTTCATCAGAAAAGAACCAAAATTTATCCAAGATTTCAAAGTAGAAACAAGGTGAGAAAATTAGTAAAATATATGAGATTTTCATGAGATTTTTCAAAACTATTAGCCAATGAATAATCCAACATTTTTCTTTAGTTTTTGCAAGGAAAAACCTGATGGATAAATGTTTATCCAATGGATAATCATTCACCCATAGGCAATATATAACAAGTTTTTTGAACTGAAAAGGCAATGAAAAAGTCAATGGATAAGAGTTTATCCAATGGATAATCATTCACCCATAGGCAATATATAACAAGTTTTTTGAACCGAAAAGGCAATGAAAAAGTCAATGGATAAGAGTTTATCCCTTGGATAATCATTCACCCATAGGCAATATATAACAAGTTTTCTGAACCGAAAAGGTAATGAAAAAGTCAATGGATAAGAGTTTATCCCTTGGATAATCATTCACCCATAGGCAATATATAACAAGTTTTCCGAACCGAAAAGGCAATGAAAAAGTCAATGGATAAGAGTTTATCCCTTGGATAATCATTCTTCCATATGGGGTAAATGTTCTGCCTATGGCAGAATGATTATCCAAGGGATAAACTCTTATCCATTGACTTTTTCATTGCCTTTTTGGTTCGGTTAAAATAACTTGTTATATATTGCCTATGGGTGAATGATTATCCATTGGATAAACATTTATCCATCAGGTTTTTCCTTGCAAAAACTAAAGAAAAATGTTGGATTATTCATTGGCTAATAGTTTTGAAAAATCTCATGAAAATCTCATATATTTTACTAATTTTCTCACCTTGTTTCTACTTTGAAATCTTGGATAAATTTTGGTTCTTTTCTGATGAAAATGTCAATGAAAACCAAGATTGTCCTTGCATTTTTGTGGCATGAAATCAATGAGTGAATTCATTAGTTCTCACATTTTACATCCATTTCCCATGCCTAGAAATGTGAAGTATGTACCAGATTTTCAGGTCCTAAAACTTGATAAAAAAGCAGCATTTTTGGGAGATTTTTCAACCAGAACAGTGAATGAATAATTTGTAAGGGAAAAGCATTTTTATCACATTTTTTACACTAAAAATATGCTCATGCCCCCAGTGCCACGACTTCATTATCTCTTATGTCAAATCCTGTACAACATGTATGCGATCAAAATCCCAATGACACCGGCCTTATGGATTCCCTAAGCATTTACCAATTCCGCCAAGACCGTTGAATTCCATATCCTTGGATTTCATCGAGCCACTTCTCCTTTCATCAGGTTTTGACAGCATCCTCATTATCATTGACAGACTCATGAAACCAGTGATATTCATTCCAACAGTCACAACAATCACTTCTCCGATGCTTGCTCAGCTTTTCGTTCTCCACATCTTCTCCAAACACGGTGTTCCGACACACATTACCTCCGATCGAGGTTCTGAATTCGTGTCTTCCTTTTTCCACACACTTGGAAAGGCGCTAGACATGAATCTCCATTTCACCTCTGGATATCACTCCAAAGGCGACAGACAAACTGAACGAATGAATCAGACTCTTGAGCAATACCTTCGCATTTATTGTAACTATCAACAAGACAATTGGGCTGAACTTCTTCCAATCGCAGAATTTGCTTATAACAATGCTCCGAACGCAACAACAGGAGTCTCTCTGTTCTTCGCTAACAAAGGTTACAATCCCGACATTTCCGTCCATCCCGAATGTGATCTCGTTTCATCCCGTGTGAAAAATTTCACAATCAACTTAGACAAACTCCACCAGAAACTCCAAACAAGAATTTCCGACATGCAATCCCGATACAAGGAACCTGCAAACAAGAAATGTTCTCCAGCTCTGGACTTCAAAGTAGGCGACAAAGTCTTGGTCAAAGCCAAATTTTTCCGCACAACCCAACCTTCAAAGAAGCTTGCCGAAAAATACCTCGGACCTTTTGATATCATTGCACCCGTAGGTACCAGTAATAAAGCCTTTATTCTCTGATTACCCGACAGTATGCGTGCTGTTCACCCATCCTTCCACATTTCCATGCTAGAACCCAAGACTCTGAACAAGATCCCGAACTGAATACAGCCTCTGCCTCCACCAGTTATTATCGAAGGTGAACCCGAATATGAAATCGACGAAATTCTGGACTCCAAGATAGACAATTGCCGACATTGCAAGATACAATACTTGGTA
This sequence comes from Ramaria rubella, assembly GCA_015039355.1. Lineage (NCBI taxonomy): Eukaryota > Fungi > Basidiomycota > Agaricomycetes > Gomphales > Gomphaceae > Ramaria > Ramaria rubella. The sequence continues at coordinate 16,748 of MU134745.1, forward strand.
CGCTGGACGGGTTATCAAGGTACCAATGAAGAAACCTCATGGATTCCTGCTACGGAATTAGGCAACGCTTCAGAGATCGTTGAAGACTTTCATAACAAATATCCTGACAAACCCAGTCCAACTCTCCCTTAACTTTTTCTTTCCTTTTCCGAATTTTTCCGATTTTTCCTACATTTTTATGTTCAAAACCCTAATTACATTTCCATCTGTTCCAAGAAATTCCGCTTCGTGTTTCTGCTCAAATCCTGATTCAATTTTCCGACTCCATTTCCCATATTTCATCCCTTTCGATTTCCTCCATCCTTACTTCCAATTCCTGCTCCTGGTGCTGAACCATCCTTTGTACCCATGAGGTTAGAATCTGTGTCTCCTCGGAATGTGTCTGCATGGAACTCGTGTGACACTCAACGGATTTCCGCAACTCTCGGATTTCCCTCACCAGCAACTCCACTGTTCCTCCCTCACCCATATCCACGCCCTTCGCGACTTCTTCCGCAAATCCCGATGTTCCCGGTCGACAGCACATCCTCCCATCCTTTGTGCATTCATCGCATGTCGCAATTGCTCCCTCCACTATCGGCAAACAAAAAATATCCTGAACCTGACATCCCACACAACAATACTGTTCATGTCCAACCCGATTAATCGCAGATTCATGAACCCTCCTATGGGCAATGGTTCTATCCACCACATCGCTTTTCCTTCCCCAAAATTTCTCCTCTGATTTTTTGTCAGCCTTCCTCTCCTCCTTTTCTGCCTTTTTCCACTCTGACCTTCTCTGCTCCAATTTCTTCGCTGCTTCTTTTTGCAACTCCGAAATCTCACGAATCTGTGCCTCTAAATTGGTCCCCAACTCTGAATCATCTTTGGAAATCAGGTCCTCAAGCGAGATAATCAGCGGCATAGACATTTAGCTCAGAAGAGGGTAGGGATAAGAGATCAGGGAACTGATAAGTCAAACCCCATCCATCACTCTTATATATCACATTAGGGGTTTCGCTTAATAACCAAACCAAACCTCCCACACTGATCTTAGGCCTCAAGGGCTCAGCCTTAAAGAGAAGATACTGTTAAAACCCAGATTCATTCCCAGCTTTTTCCGCTTTCCTCCGATATTCCGATTCGTATTTCCGATTTCCTCCACCTGTTTTTACTTATCTCCATCCCATCTATATTTAGTCATTTTCATCAAAGATTTACACCTTCAGTCTTATGTCCATATTTACTTCTACCCCAATCCTGCATTCGCTCCGTTTTGGATTTCCGTGTTTGTATCTTTCCGATTCAGATTGTATCAATTCGTTATATATGACTCCTCCATGTACTCGTTAGTCAGTTTGAATATTGACCCACCTTGACTCAATAACTTCTCACTTCCATCTCTAAGTCTTATCCGACTCTCCAATCTTGTCCGACTCCTCTGACATCCCGACCTTCCAAAATACCAGGACACAAAGGATCCAAGAGGGCGCAACCTATAAGTTGAAGCCAACATCCGTATGTTCTGATTTCCAACTTCAAATTCTGAACTCTGATATTCCGACAAACCCCGACATCCGACGAGAAGAAATCTAGTTCATAACAACCTCTTCCTCTATAATTCCATGAAGGTAAGCCGATTTTACATCAAATTGATGAATTTTGACTCCAGAGACAGCACCGATGGTTAACAAGATTCGAAGTGATTCCCAACGCATGACAGGTGTGTACATCCCATTAAAGTGCAATCTGGGTATCTGACTATACCCTTTCACAACAATACGAACTTTTCATTTTGTAATCTTTCCATCTTGATGAGAAGTTCGTAATTTTGTACCCATCTTGAGTATATGCACACCTGGAGGAGGTAGAGTAGGGGGACCAAAGACCTCATGGTCTACCATGTTTTGCCATTCCATTTGTTGTGCTTTCTCCCATGCTTCACCTTCATCTCCTGGTAAGTCTAACACTTCTTCAATACTTGTTGGATCTCCTTCAATAACAGGCATAATAACAGATTCTTCTTCTTCAGTTTCGAGTAAAGATTGAGCTTCCCCGCATTGTCTACCAGAACATGTCAATCCCATTGGAAAATCTGGTACTTCTGACACTAATCTCAATTTGTTTTGATTGCTAACTACATTCTTGGATGTAGCTGCCTCCTGAGATGTTCTCTCCCCCTGGTTGGCAAGATTCGATACATGATGATGATGATGCGACAGAATACGAATAGTGAGTCGAGGTTGTGTAGAGGTTGTTGGCTGTGAACTAGCAGGTACGTTATTGCTTGTCGTATTTTGACTGACATCTTGTGTCATAGTGTCTTTGCCATAAAACGCTGGCATAGCGGGAGCAATTATATCTTCGTGAAAGATGATATCTCTTGCCTTTTCTATATGTCTTGTTTCTGGATACCACACAAGATACCTGGTCAAATAGGGCTCATATCCCACCATATAGCCCATCTTCATACATGAGTCCCATTTACAGTGTTTTTCTTTGGCTACAGCGATACTAACTGGATTACTGAAGATTCGAAGATGTGAAAGATTGGGTACTTCTCCAGTGATACATTGAAGAGGAGTTATATCATCATTAACACGAGTAGGAGATCTATTTCATAAATATGCCATGGTTTTGACTGCCATTGACCACATATTTTTAGGCATCCAGGATGCATATAGCATGGCATGAGCTCCTTCGGTATTGGTGCGGATAGCCCTTTCAGCAATACTGTTCTGTTTGTGAGTATAGGGAATGGAAGTATATAAGGTGATACCTCAATCCTTCAAAACATGTTCCAATCTTTGATTCACAAACTCTTTTCTGTTGTCAGCCATAATACCCCTGACTTTGGCACCGTAACCCATTTCGAACTGGTTTATGAAGTCCTCGACTTTACCAGTGACTTTGAACGTAAGTGTTTCAACCCAGGTTCCATGAGAATAAGCATCCACTATGATTAGAAAATATTTCTTCCCATCTATGCTCATGGTTTCCATTGGTCCGGTGAGGTCCATGTGTATCAATTCTCCAATGTGAGTTGCGCATGTTCTACCTGTCTTGAAAGGTAATTTATGTTGCTTCCCATGTATACACACCATGCAATCAGCATCCTAAGTTGATTCTTCATCAATCTCAATTCCCGTGGCAAATTTCTTTGCCAAATCCCTAATGGCAGCAATGTTAAGATGGCCCAAATATTGGTGCCACCTCATGATGTTTGAATTTGTATCCCTGGTAAGTGCAATTATTGTTTCATCAAGGCGACTGTCCAATTCCTCTTGTGTAGGGTCATTGATCATTTGAATAACCAGAAGTGGATGATTTCATACATCCGGATTTATCCAATGAAACTGTGAAGCCATCCTTGATGAGTTGGCCAGGTGAAAACAAATGGGTGTGGATTTCCAGCACCCATTGGACATGGGGAATAACGACTATATGCTGTTTTCCTTGATTGATAACCCTTACCCTCATTATCCCCATTCCTTTTGCATCAACTTTAGCACCATTTGCTGCCATGAATGACCTGGGGCTTGAGAAAGGTTCGTACTCATGTAATTCTTTGATTTTTGGTATGAAATTTCCTGATGCCGCTGTATCGATAAAGCAGCGTCTCATGATTGGACCCTTGCCTAAGAACATTGAAGTGTCTATCGTCGCAAATAAGCCTCATGCTGTAGGTACACTACTCCCTTTGTTTTTGCCTTGATCACTGATCTGTGAGTCCTTTTTCATCTGCTGTTGGGATCCGCTGCTGCCTTTTTTCTTTTTAGGACTAGGGCAATTTTGGGCCCAATGGCCTTGCCCCCCACAATTAAAGCATCCATTAGAACACTTGACACTCTTCTTTCCAGGACTCTCCCTTGCACCTTGTGCATTGTTTTGAGATCCCGGCCTTTGGGACTTTTTCTTCATTGTGGCAAATGCAGAGCCCTCTGTAGCAGTATGTAACCCTCATTTCATCTCAATCTGACAAAGGTTGCTGACAATTTTCTCTACCATGTCCTTGTCGTAGTCAATCGCATTGACTATGGCATCAAATTCCTCAGGGAGTGAATTGATAAAGAAGTTGAGGTACAACGGTTCTGGAACAGAATGGCCGGCTTCAGTAAGCTTCATCCTTAGAGCATCCATCCTAGATTTATGTTCTAATATTCCAGATCCATCATACTGAATGCGAGTGATTTCAGCAAGCAGTGCTGCCCTTGTGTTAGCCAGACGGTTTCCATACACTTCACGAAGTGTATTCCAGGCTTTTATTGGGTCTCGACTATCCCAGATAGATACCCTTTGTTGGTCCTCAATATGCAAATTGATCTCGGTGTAGGCTCTTTCTAATTGGAGTTCTTTTTCAGTTGGGGCATCAGGTGCTGAGCGTGTAGGAGCTGTGAAGATCCCGGTAACGACCTCCCACTGATTGAGTGACCTCAAGATGGACTCCATACTAGCACTCAGTAGTTATCAGCACGTAGTTTTTCAAATAGCCGGTACACACTACCAGTACTCATCTGGTAATCTTTCATGTCTTCAAGGCTAGTCATAATTCTAATTTGTCCCGGTTTAACTTTTTAGTGCAGTAAGATTGGACCGGGGCCCATAACCTGTAGACTCAAGTAAGAATTCCCAACGACAGATTTGAATCGCTAATATTAATACACTACCTGTAGACTAAAGTAAGAACTACTAGAAATGTTAGCTATGTACTACATAATGGGACTAATGGCACTTACTTCCCAACGATAGACTTGAATCGCTGGGAAAAACTATACTACATCGAAGAATACATATACATATACATGTTTCAGAACTTAGGAGACAAACGCACAGGCCATGTAGTAGATGCCAAAATGTGCTTACTACTCAACGGTCACCTGTATTCCTACAGGAACAATTCTACACAGTGTGAAGGCTTCTGAGTCGGTGAAGCTAGAAAAGTTAGTTAGAGAAGTGTGTGAGATAAAAATAATCTAACAAGAGTGTACCAGTATGAGGACTAGATTGACTACATACATCAGAAGCGTAAAGTAGTGTGCCATCTCACAACAACAAACGGATATGTGTTAACTCACAAAAAGAAGGGAAATTCATGTCCTTACAGAATGTATACAGAGTCATATTTGAGTATTGTCTATATTTGATTAGCGTTAACACAAAAATGACTATATCCCCTAGCAGGGGAGAGGCACAGAAAAGAGCCAATGGGAACATGAGCAGCACATGGCACATTACTATTGATTTGTTGGGGGTTGGAGGGAAGCATAGTGACATTGCAGTAAATATATCAGATGACAGGCAATCTAGCGTACAGCCTCACTTTCCAGAACCGTGACTGTGACTGACATCAACAACCCCTCAATGAGTAAGACAAACCACCAGAAAATCAGTAAAAAGTGACTCTGTGGAGGGCGGTGGTGTCAGTCAAAATGAGTCAAGCAGGGATCTGGTTGAAGATGGCATGCAACACACACTTCGTGCAGCATGCATCAGCTCTTGGCTCAATGTCCACGCAATAGCTGACTCACATAAAATTGTCAAAATACTAGTCACTGGAAACAAATCAAGGTGTCCTGAGTCAGGGAGTGCTTGGGGCATCCTCTGGAAAGCTATTATATTAACATTGTGTAATGACTTGTAACATGCTTGTTTTATTTAATATATCCCAGATATGTTCCAAAGTCAGACATACATGGAAAAATTAAAATGTTTGTAGCATGTATTCCATATTATCACAGGATGTGTTCACAATAGGGCCTCTTCCAGTGCATGCAGAAAACATCCTGTGATAATATGGAATGCATGCTATGAACATCTTAATTGTTTCATGTATGTCTGGCTTTGAAACATATCTGGGGCATACTAAATAAAACAAGCATGTTACAAGTCCATACACAATGTTAATATGATAGCCTTCCAGAGGATTCCCCAAGCATTCCCTGACTCAGGACACCTTGATTTGTTTCCAGTGAGTAGTGACTTTTAGCACCCAGCGAAGCAGATTGAACATGCGACAGTTGGGTGAAAATTTAGGACACAAGCTCTTGGGGTATTTTTTCACATTAGTCACCTCTAATATTGAAATAAGCTTTGGAAGGAGCGTTAAAATCTTGGAGGTACTTACGACAGGCATCCAGACCCAGTACTCAGACCTCATCAGTGAAGGAGAGAACTGAAACATGATTGGAAAGAATGTACGTTTCCTGACACTCACTGTGATCATCATAAATCAACAAAACCAAGATTGACATCATGATGATTTTTAGGCCATCTTTTGCGATGTAAGCAAGAAAAAGCAGCCAGTGAATCATGCACTATACAGAGAAGGTAGAACTAGAGAGAGAGAGAGTAATCAATTAGAGTGTTCGAAGCACTGTGCACTTATGGTGCACTGTCAATGTAGTTACATCAGGGTGTGGAAAGTAAAATATTGTATGAATACTGCCACAGATAGACTGCAAGATGTAAAGGTGAGGAGGGCATAGTAGGGAGAAAGGGTGGAGTGAAAACAAGACTCCTACCAAGCTGTGAGACAATTATAAAATAACCTTGTAGTTCTATTAGTAGAAGAAGAAATTATAGCTTGGATTCTTGCTAAGCCGCAAATGCTGGAGAGGCAGGTGGAAAAGGGACAGTGTAGTGTGACAGGGTGGTGTATCCATCTTGAGTCGGATGATGACATAAGAGTCAGTGAATCAGATGGTGGTTGAAAACATTGGTAAACGAAAAGAGTGTGGGTGGTAGCAGTGATTTTATGTGTGATAGAGGCCATCTTTAGAGGTAAAGTTGCATAGGTGGCAGGCAATAATAGCTTTCCAAACTGTGCATTTAGGATCAGTTGCTGCATGGGATCCTGAACAGAGAGTACACATTCATGTAATATGTTGACAAGCTGTATCACCGCAGTTGCTATTGCATGGGCATTTGCAGTCATGTGTGGCATGTTTTGCAGAGCATAGACCACAGGTTGTTGCACTTCTGCAGGATTGTGCGAAATGGCTGAAATGGTGGCAGTTGTAGCACTGTGGAGGATAACAAATAAATTGTACCATTGAATGGAGGCATCCACAGTATGAAATGTGCTGTTTGATACAGTCATTAGCAGCATTGAGGCTGGTAAGATAGAGGATTAGGGAGGTGTGAGTCTTCTTGTCAGATTGAGGTGACCAGGAGATGAATTCAGCATGTTGGAGCATGGAAGGGTGGACAAGGTGACAGTTTTCATCCAGAAGTGCAGCGATGTCATCACTGTCTCGAGAAGTTTCAAATGAGGTGGGGATTCCATGAACAAGGATAGGGTAGGTCTTTGGAGTGATGTGTAGGTGACCAGAAAGGTTTGGAAGCCAGCGGTGCGCAGTCTCGATAAGGTGGTCCCATTTGTCTTTGGAGCAGGTTGAGATCCATATGTCACCACTCCAGTGGCGTCCCACAGCACGAGTGTGAACAGTGGAATGTTCCTCATGCTCATGTCCATTGGAATCTGGGGAGTAAACTATGGTTTCATACCAGCATTGTGTATCTATTAGCACCTTGTTATTTTGGATAATAGTTTGGAATCAGAGATGTCGACAAAGACAGGTGTGTTTCAGTTGGATTGCACAAGGGTGAGGTCAAGTGTGGTGTCATGATGTGGCATTGGCAATTCAGGTGGTACTATGGCTTGGGTTGTTGACATATTGGCTAGGACAGATGCATAAGAGCAGGGTTGGGGTTGGTTGGGCGGTGTGGCAAGGCCAATGTGGGCAGAAATGGATTCGAGCTTTTCGAAGATATTGGAAATCCTAGAATCAAAGTAGGAATCTTTTAAGATCATGCACACCGACGTGATTAAGTCACAAGCATTGCATAATGTGTCAACAGCAATTGTACATGTTTTAGCAGTTTTTGTTTTCAGGAGAGCTATTAGGGAGTATCAGAGTGGCCCGTTCTAATGTCGTTTTGCATTTTCATTTTAAGTCCATTTAAATGGCCTTTTGCCAAAACAGCTCTTGAGCCGTTTTGATCAAAACTGGCTTTAAATGAGTTTCGTTTTAGTCTCGTTCTAGATTTTATTCTAATAGAAACTTTTTACATACCATACTACAGTACTCTAGTTAACTGACTTAGGTTTCTACCTAACTTAGGTACTTAGTCACTTTTCGACCTAACATCAGTTTTTCAAAGCCCAGCGCGTTGTCTTAACCATCATGCCCCACTCTCCTCACAGCCGCAAGAAGAGAAAGGCTGACACTCTGAACTTGTCCTTGGTGTTGCCCACAGCACTGATCAATGCGCAGCTCATGATTGCTAAGGTTGAGGCAGGCAAAAAAAGGAAGGCCACCGTTGGAAAAAAGAAGGGATCTCTGTAAGTGTCAAACGGTTGAAGAAGATGGCAGAGAGTGAGGTAATAGAGGTCAACAGTGACAGCAAGGATAAGAAGATGAAAAATATCAGGTCAGTATGTATTTCATCTACCATTGATTTGCGCACTCACTGATACCTGTGTGCAGTTGGGCAAAAGAGTCCATGCACCCATACACAGACCGTCTACTGACACTCATTGAGGAGAATCCAACATGGAAGGTAGCCTTTGGATTTGATAAAGGGGTCGAAGGAGCAGTGAAAACTGGAGGAAAGAAAATCTGCGAGCACCACCAGGCAATTGCGCAGACCCTCCTCATTGACAACAGCTCTGGGCAGTGGGCCAGAGGTGATGTTGTGAGGTTGGGTGATGTGGCCAAGAACCACATTAATGTGTGAGTTTATACTTGTGTGGTCTTTTGTTTTTAGACTTAGTTCCTTTGCAGCCTCAAGAAATCTTTTCAGGAGTGTCACGCTATGCTTACCAATACCGGCATGGGCCTTATTGACGAAGACCATGAGGATGAAATAATCCCCAGTAGTACACTTAACAATCTATGGGGTGAGGTCTTATTAATAAGAAAATTAATTCATTAACTAACTAACTTTTATGGCACAGATAAAATTAAGAAGTGCTTCCCTTGGTACAAGCACATGAACCACCTCATGTGGTCCAGTCCCCTAGTTGATCGGTCGGCTGTGATACACAGCCGCACAAGCCTTGACCTGTCAGCCCTTGGACTAGGCATACACAGGGCATCCAGTGAGGGTGGTGAGGTTGAAGCTAAGAGTGAGGAGGTGGATGATGGTGAAAGGAGGGAGATGGACAATGTTTTTGATGAGGGGTGCAGTGAGCACAGTGTGAACTCACGTGCAGGCTCACCTGGATTGGACAGCCTGCGTAGTGTCAGCCCCCTGGTGAACAAAACTGTCCCACAATCCAAGTCCATTACGCTGCCTCCTGTGTTGCCTGCACCCAAGCCAATGGCAACAGCCCATGGACCCCAGAAGCGTCGGCAGATGGCAAGTGACAAAGCTGAGGAGATGGTGACTGCAGCTCGGCAGTCGCATCTCAAGCTCACTGAGGCCAGCTTCCAGAGCCGTACTGAGTGTGAGCACATCAAGCAACAAATGGCACTCAAGATTGAGCTGCAAGTGGAGGAGAGATGACAACAAGCAGACCACAATCATGAAATGTGTATGCTGGCACAGAAATTGGAGTTCCAATGGGAGATGTGCCAGCACTGCCTTGGTAGTGTATCTGGGGTCTCCTCAGCTGTGTCAAGTGACAGCACACCAACCTCCTTTGTGGAGGAATTACCATTCTTTGGGGATGTGGGGATGGAGCTGCAATCAGGAACAGCAAGCTCTACCCTTGCACAGCAGGGCACACCGGCCACCTTTTCAGACTTGTGAAATGGGTCACTGCTCTGCATGACAGAGGCCAATTCCCCTATGTTTGTCACCCTGACACCCCCTTGCTAACAAGGTGTAGTTCATTTTCTATCAAGTGCTCCTTTAAATAAGTCTATATTATTACCAGTGTTTGTATCCCATTGTTCTATGTATATTAATCAATTGGCAGTTATTTCCCTATGTTCTTTGTATATTCAAAGCTGTGTGCTGCTAAATGTAAGTTATCTACATTGCTCTCATATACCCCATTCTTACATGTTTATTTTTACGAGCTAAGGCCATTCTGCATGCTCAGGGGCAATGTCATGCATTATGCAATGAACTAGGAGCCACCTGACCCATGATTGTGCATCGACATTGCAGGAAAAGAGACTTGTGAAGTATGAAAATCTTTGCTGAGGCATGGAGGTTGTCATCAATTTTTGATCGATGTGAAGAATTCAAAGTCCCAATGGGGATGGATTTTACTTATAAATACAGCTGACAAACCAAGTATGAATTTACGACATAATATGAAAAATCAGCATTGAGGTCATATAGTGAGAGTCACCTTTCTGTAGCCCTTTGACAAACCTCCCTTGATGTCAAATGGATAGCATTGAGTAGAGGTGTAGCAAATTTAGCACCCATCCATTTGGAGTCTGGATGGATGGGCGCTTAATACTATATATGAAAGAAAAAAGGTGAAAATTTCCTGGGCTGTGAGAGAAAATACCCAGCTGGCTTATGTGCTTGCCATTGAACACATTATACCATTTATCACATCCCCCACCCATGCTATGCCTTTGCTGGAGGTTGTGTGAATGCACAATTATGATCACTTGCCTGGCAGGCCTCAAAAAAATCAAAAAAAAATCAATCATTGTGATCATCTTGTACAGTTATTTTTCTAAAGAGAATGAGAACCAAACATCTTTTTTTTTCCAGCAGAATAAAGATGCATGAGGTTGTACACAAAATATGTGATTGGGCCAATTAAGGGTCAGGGTGGTTTTATAGTGCAGCAGAATGATCAATTTCCATAAGTTAAAAATAAATCTGAGACCATATATCATCACCACCATATTTAAGGGGTGTACCCAGAGATTAAGTCACTGTTTTTTTCATGGGCGCCTATCAAGGCCCAGCCTCGATTGGCGCCCATGGTCTTGCAGGTGTCAAAAGTGAAATACAGGCCAGAAAAGCTTATTATGTGCTGTTTTTTTGGGGGGGAATGAATGATTATGTATGAGAGTTGACAATTATGCTGTTTATATGATCCAAAACTAGGGGGTTAGTGTTGTGATGATATATGTCTTTTGTGAAATGCTCTTGTAGAGTTGCTGTAGATGCCCCAGTCTAATATGGCCATATCTCTTCATACACTATTCTATCTTGGGAATATTTTTTTTGAGTAATTTCTAGGCAGGTTATAGTTCGTTTTGTTGAATAAAATGATGCCCAGTGCACCTTATTATCTGTGCTAGCATGTGTTTAAATAGAGTATATGAGATGAGCATACACTAGATATAGTAAAAGTAGTTCTCTGGTCTTTTTGTGGCTGTTAGACCTTGATTTATGTGACATATAAAATAAGCGCCCATCCAGTTCAAGGGCATATGGACGGGCGCTTATTTTCATTACCTAAGGCGGTTGTCCCAAAATAAAATCCAATACTTGAAACATAATATCTCCACAGTTTATTGATGGATTGGCTTGAAACCTGGGCAATTGCATTTTGAATGGTTAGGTTAGGGTTTGGTTATGTGGTTGATCACTAAATTTGCAAGTAGTCAGTTTCTAGTGCTCTAGAGACTTGCAAAATGTGTTTTGGATCCAATGTGAGTGTTGCACTGCTGCCATCAAATTTTCATATCATATCACTTGTGTATGAATGTTTTACAGGTCAATACAAATGATGTACACCCACACATATATAGACCACTTTGATGTGCTAACCAAGCTACAAAATTGGTGAAGAAGTTAGACCAGTGAGGCAGTGGTGGTTCACCCATGAAAACCACACAAGATTAAGTCATGTTTTGAGCCCCCCCACACTCTATTGGCTTGTAGCATCCTGAAAGGCACTTGATGTTTTAGTACCTGCATATACCACTGTTTATCCCCATTTATAATTCATCTCTTATGCCCCATACCAGCACAGATAAAGGGATACCACACTCCATGTTCTGACCTATCATGTTTCCTTTTCCTTGCATTTTTCAGTATATGTCCAAGTCTTCCTACACCAACTGGTAAGTTGTGGACATGCAGCTGCAGCAGCATGGTCACGTGACTACAATCCCAGCGGGATTGTGTTGAGATATCGTGATCACAAAAACAATAAACATTTTTAAAATAAAATCAGAGTACCTAGGAAGTTATGGAGGTAGATTACAGAAGAGTCTCTACATAAATCCTATGTTTAAGGTTCTAGCTGAACCCAGACTAAGCAGAATGAAAGTGCCAAAAATATGGTCATTCCCAGTAGAACCCCATTGAGACCCCAAAACCATCCTGAAATCCAAAAAGAGACATGTTTCGTGCTCAGCTTGTAGGGTTTTCTTATGTAAACTGCATAATCCAGGATTATCGTGGGAAAAGGGGGATGATCTTTTGAAAGGCAAAAACACCCCACTAATAAAAGCTGATTCTTTCCTTCGTAAACTCAGGGAATCAGAACCAGCTGGATAATTCCATTGGTTGCGCAGATGGAACGGGAACTGCAGATAACTCCATCTGTTATGGAGACGAAATGGGGACTTCAGTCAGATAGGGTAACAGGTTTGATTGCCCCTGGGCAGAGCTATCCTATGATGGACTGGTCTGGTACAAGTATCTAGTTCTAGTAGTTCAGATAGCGCAACAACTCTCCCTTCAGATGCTCACGCCTTAACTGTCCCTCTAACATGCTAACATCGTGAGAAATTTCCCCCTCGCCATCTACTGCTGTGTCCACAGAATGCTCTTCCTCCAGTGCAGTCAAACCCACACGCAGGAATTCATCCTGACTCAAATCTCTGCTTGCCTCATGATGCATCGCAAAGGTGTGGAGGATGATGCAGCTGGTGATCCATCTGCATGCAAATCGGATGTGCAGTGGGGATGTTATTGCAACTCGTAACCCGCACAGTGAGCTCCAGCGTCCCTTGAGAAACCCAATGCAGTGCTCAGATTGCACTCAAATTTTTGACATGTGGTAATTTAATTTCGCATTCTCTGCCATGTCTTTCTCAGGTCTATTAAAAATATCAAGTACTTCGTATAGATCAAGTGTATGAACTCACTTTTTGTATGGAGGCATACACCACCTCTGGATGGGATATGCAGAGTCGGCCCATCTCCATTCGGACATGGGGCCTGTCCCAAAAAGTGACGTGTGCTCTTGTGGGATACGAGTCTCTGTCCATGCTGTTGCATCGTGTTGACTCCCAGGAAGGCCCACACCATAGTCAATAATCTGTAAGTCTGGGGTAGAAATAAGCTGAAGAGTACCATTAGTGAGACATACATAAACTGAAGGTACATAACACATACTTGGACATTCAACGAGTAGTTAGACTTACGATCAAACCACATATTCCCGTAGAAACCCAGTCTGGCATACAGAGGTACGAGTGTGCCATCGACCATGCACCAACCATCACACCATGCAGGACAGGTCTGTGCCTCAACAACCTGCTTGGCCTGCTCTTTCTCATCATCACTAGGCCACTTCATGACCATTTTCCGGAAACTCTCTTCACAAAGAGCTGCCATGACATGCTTGGTGCATAACTCAACAGTTCCAAACCCCCAGCCGGCCCATAGCGCAACCTTTGTCAGGCTCATTCACAAGATGACCCAACCAATACAAGGTGACAGCAACTTGAAATTAGACAGGAATTTGCGTGTTGTCCGAGTTGTTGTGAAAGACAGGGTGGTCCTGCAACTTGGTGACAAGAGCATCGAATGCTGCAGGCCAAATTCATACATAGCTACGGAACAGCTCGGGGTAGTCTTGTTTGTACACATGGAGTGTACCACAATTGTTGACCGGTCTTCAGTATTTTGGTGCGTGGGTTGAGGTATCACTCCCTGTGAAGAGCAATGATACTCTGAAAGACCATGGCAGAGAGTGGCAAGAGTTGCACAGTGAGAGCATCCAGCTCATCCTCCGAGGACGAGGATGATGAGCTTGACATGTCAAATCTACATCTGCATGAGCCATCTGAATGGCTGCCTGTTCAGTGAGATGCAGGGCGATGAACAGCTCTAGGAGCTCATCGGTTGCCAGCTGACGGTCAGTCCTTGTAGGCATGGCAGAGCGAAGGATAAGAAAATAGTCTTTTTTTAGTAACTACATACATGGATCAGAGTTTGCAAAAACAGCTTTAAAACGAGTTCAAAACAAAACAAAAACGAGATCTATCAGAGTCAAAAACGGTTTCTGGGCATTTCCAGGCATATTTCGAGTTTTAAAACTGTCTCTCAAAACGACTTCAAAACGACATTGAAACACTCACTCTGATACTCCCTATTAGGGAGTATCAGAGTGGCCATTTTAACAGTGTTTTGATGTTTTGTTTTAATTCCATTTAAATGGCTTTTCAACAAAACAGCTCTTGAGGTGTTTTCACCAAACTCATTTTATGTAAACGGATTTCATTTTAGCCCCATTTTGGCTTTCTAGTAGAATTGTTTTATCATATGAAGATTGAGTAAGAGTAAAGGGTAGAAAACAGTTATAATCAAGTAATTTCATCATATGGATCAGTAGTGGTATGAAAAACAGCTTCAAAACAGACATGAAAACAAGCTTAAAACCAGGAGGTATCAGAGTTGAAAACAGTTTCCGGTCTTTTCTGGGCAGATTCCAAGGTCCAAAGCATTTCTCAAAATAACCTCAAAACAACCTCAAAACACCATCAAAACACCATCAAAACACCATCAAAACACCATCAAAACACCATCAAAACGACCACTCTGATACTCCCTATTGTATGGATGATCTCATGTAGGTTTTTGAGCTTTGTTGTCAGAGTATCTGTATCGGATGTGGAATGAGACATTCCAGGAGGTTCGCTGGCCATTGAGGGTGGTGGTTGCAGCATGGGAGCCATCCTCAAGGTAGAACCAGTGCTTCGGATGACATGTTTAAAGGGAAGAAGAAATAGGACCAAGGCCTGAGGAGGAGTTGTGTGAGCCTGAGCGTCCATTGCCCAATGGAGGTTACCCATGAGCATTAGGCCAGAACCATCAACTGGACACATTTCCCCTTTGGTCCTCCTGTACTACATGCTTCTGGAGAGGCTTGGGGATCTGAATCCAAATGGGACTCCCGTGATTTCTTGTGATTTCCTTGCCAGCACAGGCATCAGCCAAATTACAGGATGACCGGTGGTTGGGCCAGCCAGTACATCAGGTCAAAAAGCACGGGAAGGGGTTCCAAAATGGGTTTGTCCCAGTGTTTGGCGGTGCTTACATCACCTCTTCAGTATGCCCCCTCTCCGTGACTTGACGTTAATGGCACACTGGAATTGTCCTAGGGTAACACCACACACACACACAGTCCACTGCCACCTACTGCCACCCATCACGCATCTCGGCCGTGATAAGTCCAGCAAGCTTGCGTCGAGAGCAAAGGTATATTAAAAATTCATATTAAATTATATTAAGTGATTATAATGCAGAAAACAAAATTAATATGTATATGGATAATAGTATTGTCAGAAGAGGAACTACGAAAAGAAATGTGAGTCACCATTGTCAGCAAACCGTTGGAACACATTGAGTGGTTAAATGGACTGACAGGGTCATTTTCTTTATCTTGAGACCTGCTACCATACCAGTAGCCTGTTAAGGTTTTTGAGACTAAGCCTGACTTGCCGAAAGTCGTAGGCATGCTCCTTTGGTTCTCGTTGTGCAAGACGTTGTCAATGAAGTCGAAGACCCTGGAGTAGTTTTTCTTCAAGGGTGTCACAACAGCATTCTAGGTCAGTCAACTAGTCAATGTAGTTGTTTAGTATGTGCATTCAATCATAACAAAGTGATTAAAACGAACCATAAAGCCGTTTTTAATACCCAGTATGTTCATGTTGATGTTTAATGGATATCTTGACATTTGGATCCCCCTCGACTAAGCACACCATCACACTCTCCTCGCTCAATCTGTCTAGAAGTGTGTGACTTTGAAGTTGATTGCTTCACTTTCCTCTCTCGGCTCTTTGATTGCACACAGACAAATCCCTGAACCAAATGCTTGGTGCATTTCCCATGGTATGCCTGCATTCAAAAGTAAGTTTGTCAAAAATGAACACTGCATACTTGGAGGTGCTTCCATCCAGGAAACAGTGTCACAAACGGAAAGGAATAAGGGTGAACTCAACCTAAACCCCATAACACCTATTTTGGTCTTTCTTTCTTTATTGTTAGACATTAGACGTGCAAGTGCGGAATCATATATAATTAAGAGTTCAGATACAACAACAACAACAATGAAAAGTAATCTGACAGGTTATGGGCCCCACGCACCAGACTGCGCTCAAATCAAAGAAGAACAAACCACGAGCATAAAATAGCATCACACAACCCATCACTCCACCATCGCATGGCATGCCATCCAGCCCATACAAAACAACCAAGATCATACTCTCTGGCCCCGAAAACTTCCAACTATGGATGTTACGGCTACCTGGGGCGCTGGCAAAAGAGAAGGTGCTGGGAGTGGTCACTGGAGTTGATTCACCCCCAACTACAACAACTTCCACAATGAGTCCACCATTACACAGCACGATCATGGGGCAAAGCACACAGGATGACTGGCAAACTCGTGACTACAAGGCATGAGGAATAATCATGGATTGGATTGATGACCGACTCACACTACACCTCAAATCAGAAGGTTTAGCACCTCTTTCCCCAATGGCCACATCAAGGAAGATGTA
Source organism: Ramaria rubella (assembly GCA_015039355.1). Lineage (NCBI taxonomy): Eukaryota > Fungi > Basidiomycota > Agaricomycetes > Gomphales > Gomphaceae > Ramaria > Ramaria rubella. The sequence continues at coordinate 33,388 of MU134745.1, forward strand.
TGAAAAACTCATAGAAATACATCACAAAGTGAATGTCAGCATCAATGTGTTCTACAACTTTGTAGAACTTGTAGGCCTATGGTGGGATGGGACCTCCAGCATCGAAGAACATGTATCACAATTTTCCACTATAAACTCCAAGTTGACCTTGCTGAAAAAGCCCATCAATGACTTCTTCCTCGTGATGCTCCTCCTCCAATCGCTTCCCACAACTCCCAACTGGGAAACATTCAAATCCTCAGTGTTGAACTCACTCCCTTCTGGTACAGATCTATCATTTTCCACTCTCGAAAGCCGTATCATTGGTGAAGCGCTTCGACTAAAAGGATTGATCTCAAGCACAACAACTTCTGAGTCAGCGCTAAAGGCATCCAAAGATAAAAAGGCACCAAAACCACAGAAGCAGAAGAACTGCAAGCTCCACGGTGTAGGTGGTCACTCAATGAAAGAGTGTTTCACCCTCAAGTGAAAAAGTGAGTGAGAAGCAAAGGAAAAGTAAAAGTAAAAGTAAAAGTAAAAGTAAAAGTAAAAAGAGAAAGCTCACAAAGTGGAAGAGGTGAGTGTATCAGAGAGTGAAAGCACTAGCAATGATTTGAGCTCAGAAGATGTCCATATATTCAAAGCCCTAATGGCAAGGATTCAGGCCTATATTACAACAGAACCGAAAGCTAAAACAAGCAATATCCTGATAGACTCAGGAGCATTGTGCCACATGACACCACATCAGCACTGGTTCATGCCTGGATCGTACAAACACCTCACCACCCTATGAAAGGTCCATTTTGGAGATAACTATTTTGCAGAGGCATCCGGAATGGGGTTCGTGTGCTTCAAAAGCAAGTCATCAGGAAACACAAAGAAAATCACATTGACAAACATACTGCATGTCCCAGTCTTCTCCCTCACACTCATATTGGTCCATCGACTCGCAAAAGCAAACTACACTTCAATATTCAGAAAACAGACTTGCCAAGTCATAGAACCACTGAGCTGCAAGATACGAATGCTAGGAAGTCACAAGAACGGATTATATCACCTAGACTTGAAAGCAATACCACACGTGGATCAGTCGAAGGTCACTGTCGACATAAATATCTTACACCGACACATGGGACACGTGAATCATGCTCAGTTAAAAAAGATGGTTGCGAATGGACAGCTCAAGGACATCACCAGCATAACAGGCAAACCTAAATTGTGTGAGCCGTGTGTCCTAGGAAAGATGAAAAAACTACCGTTTAAAACTAAGGATCGACAAGGAGCATTTCGCCTGCTACAGATTGTCCATTCGAATGTTGGTGGCCCAGTCACTCCAGCATCCATAAGTGGAAAAAGGTACTGGATTACCTTCATCAATGATTACAGTCGCTTCATGGGGATTTATTTCATGAAGCGGAAAAGTGAATCCTTCGAAACATTTCAGAAATGGAGACAAGATGTTGAGGCGTTTTTCAAGAAACAGATCAAGAAAGTGAATGTTACAAAGAGATGGATGTCCTTCATGCAAACAGACAACGGGGGGGAGTACATTTCAGAAGTTTTTGAAGGGCACCTAAGAGGAGAAGGAATCATTCATGAAACCACAGCAGCTGACACACCAGAACAAAATGGTCTGTCAAAATGATGATATGCAACAGTGCCGTTGCGATGCTCCTTGATGCAAACCTCCCAAAGGGTTTCTGGGCTGAAGCCATGTCCACCGCCGCTTGGCTGGATGCTAGAACACCATCGGCAGGCTTAAAAGGGAAAACACCATATCAAAAACTCTTCAAACAGCATGTCGATGCCTCCACCTTCCATCCATTTGGCTGTAAAGCTTATGTGTTAACACCAAAGGGCAAACGAAATGGAAAGTTCACACCTAAGTGACGCAGATGCATCATGCTAGGATATGAATACAGGAAAAAGGCGTACCGCCTTATGGACCTCAAAAGCCGTCAAATCTTCTCGAGCCATCACGTGAGATTTGATGAAGATAGCGACCTTTGGCCCAAATCACAAAAAAGTCCAAACAATGAGCTGGAAGCTGCATGGGGGCAGTGGGAGGACATCCTGCAGAGAAGTGGGAAGTCATTTCAATCTTCCATAGAAGCTGAAACCCACGAAAACGAACAAGATCTAAGTCCATCAGTCGCAAAAGCGGTGGAAATCCAAAACGTGAGGGAAACACACAATAAGAAGGATCAGCCACCTCTACCCCAACAATTGTCACCGTCTCTGAGCCACCACCCAAAACCATCCACGCTCATCAAACACAACTCCAAGAAACGCCAATGCCCAATCAACGGTCCAGGACCCAAAGTAGAAGAGCAGCCCAAATCCACAGGTGGACATCCTCAAAGGAAACGAAACCATCCCGACAGGAATCGTGACTTTGACAGAACCAGAGACCTGGAACTCCAAAAGTCACAAAAGGAAAGAAAAACATGCAAAGTTAAGGATGGGGCCAGACAACAGCACTCAAAAGGTGCATCGAACCTTATACAACATTCAAGAACAAGCTGATAAAACAGGACTTGAGGACGAGAGTGGTGAGGAATCCCCAAATGAAGACGCAGATGATCTTTACTTTGCAGGAATTGCAGGATCAGGACCAAACCAAAAGATCGCACCTACAACTCTGAAGGAAGCACTTGCAGGAAAGGATGCATCTCACTGGGAAAAGGCTCTCGAAGATGAGCTTCGAAGTCTTTCTGAAAACAAGGTATACACAATTGTTCCCATTCCAAAGGGGGAGAAACCTATCACCTCAAAAATAGTTTTTCACATAAAACTTGATGGAAATGGCAATGTCAAATGACACAATGTCCACATCGTTGCATGCGGATTTACGCAAGTTGAAGGAAAAGACTATACAGAAGTCTTTGCTCCAGTCGCGAACCTCGAATCAGTTTGAATCATATTGGCACTAGCGGTGAAGTACAACCTCAAACTCAATCAAATGGATGTGTCTATGACTTACCTAAATGGCAAGCTCAATGAAAAGCTCCACATGTCTCCTCCTGACAATGTACCCATTCCTGCTGGTCATTGTTGGCGTTTACGATGCTCCATCTATGGCTTAAAGCAAGCCAGCAGAACTTGGAGCCGCACACTAGACCAATAGTTATGAGCAAAAGGCTTCTGTCGCTTAGATGCAGAAACATGTCTCTATGTTTTTCGTCGAAGAAAGGAAGAGACATGCTTTCTCATGGTCTACGTCAACAATCTACTGTTGACAGCCACATCAAGAATGTTCATGGAGGAAATAAAAGAAAAAATCTCCAGCATGTTCAAAATGCAAGACCTAGGACTGGCCTCGTTCATACTGGGAATCCAAATCCAATGCAACCGACAGAAACGGAAGATCGCACTGTTGCAGAAATCTTATGCAAAAATTGTCCTCAAGATGTGGAATGTCAGACTCGAATCCTGTGCAAACTCCCATGATACCTAATCACAAACTCACCACTGAGGACCCCACAGACAACACTGTAATCTCCGAGACAATTATCGGAAATTATTAAGATATGAGGTATCTAGTGAGCTCTATTCCTATCAGAGTTTTCAGGCTCAGCTTAAGTAATAACAATTCCATATATACGCCTCTTTCCTCAGTTGTTCGTTCACACAACGCTGAGGTAGGCCCACTGTCTAAATAAGTTCTTTTATAGTTGATTACTTATTAGCTACCTTAGATTCCTTTTAGGTAGCATTAATCACAGTCATTTGTTCACACAACGCTGAGATTCCTTTTAAGTTATGGGCCCCGCGACGCATACCAACTGAGACGTACGCTGAAGATAGCATCACTGATCTCACTCAGTAGACTCTAGCGCACTAGCATAGCTTGCTCAGAAAACGCATAACTAGTGATTACGCATCCCTTTCGTACACTCGGACTCTTCAGTCTCATTCTCCATCATATCCCACTCACAGCACTCGCACATCATCATCACATGCCAGACGAATCCACAACATCACCCATGTTTGAAAAACTCAAACACAGCAACTATCACTCATGGGTATTGCGTGCAAGTGGCAAGCTGAAGAAAGCGAAGGTTTGGCAAGTTGTAACTGGAGATGATCTGAAGCCAGTACTTCCTACGCCACCTGATCCAACAAATATGACATCTGCAGGCGCAATTACTCAGGCTCAATATACGATGGCACAGAAACAACTTCACGAGTAGGAGCTCAACAACAATGTCGCCTCTGGCATCCTCATGGAGCTCATAAGCTCAGACCAGGTATGCCATGTTGAGGACTACAAAAGTGCAAAGGATTTCTGAGACCGTCTTAAGACTGTGCACCAATCCACCCACGTTGGAATCGCTGCCTTCTATATGAAGGTTAGCATGATCAAACGTGAATTTGTGGAAGGTGAATCAATGCAGGAGCATATTGATTTCCTCCTCAGAGAGAACAAGAAGCTTGCCGCCTCCAAACAAGCATTTGATGACGAATTGATGGCACAATTGCTCCTCATGTCACTCCCTAGCCCAATACTCTGGGACACTGTCGTCATAACCTTACTTCAGTCTACAAATAACACTAACAAACTCAACACACTTGATGTCTCTTCTTGAGTCCTCCAGGAAGCCACTCGTGTCAATGGACCCACAACATCATCGTCTGATGCGGCTCTTTATGCCAAAAACAAAGGACAATTCAAAGCTTCCAAAAAGAAGAAGAAGACAAAAGGTTGCGGGTTCTGCCAAGGTGGTGGACATACTGAAGATGTTTGCTGCAAGAAAGCTGCAGCAATGGAGAAAGAAAAAGAAAAAAGGCTTACCAAGGAGAAGGCAAATGCAGTGAAGACACCCAAAACATCATCTGAATCTTCATCCAAGTCAGATGATACTGATGAACATGTCCATCTCACTAGACATACAGTGACCTCTGCCAGCCCAAACCTACGTGACGATGACAACAATGAATACATTGAAGTCTTCATGGTCAATCACGTTGTCACAAATCTGGCCAAATCCTCCCTCAATGACGCCCTTCTTGATTCAGGTTGTTCATGGCATATGAGTCCTCGCCATGATTGGCTTGAAGATGACACATTCATCTTACTAAAAAAACCAATTAATGTGCATCTTGGGGATGACAGAATTATACAAGCCATTGGTAAAGGCACCTTGCAGTTTCTAGTAGAGCCCAATGGCAAGACCATCATGGGAAAATTTCCAGACACATTATTCGTACCAGAGCTTGCAGCCATGCTATTATTGGCATCTCACATCACGAAAAGCGATCATATCATTGAACTCAATAATCCCGAATGCCGCATCATAAGTAAATCACTCAAGCTTGTTGTCGGTGAAGGTGTGATGACACGGAGTGGATTGTATAGGCTCAAAGGAAGTCCAGTTCTTTCCAAATAACACGCAAGAATGGCTAAAACCTCACGGTCAGTTGATATCAATGTCCTCCATCGGAGACTTGGTCATCTAAGTTTTGATGGCATAAGAAGGCTAGTGCAAAAAGGACTGGTTGAAGGAGTGGATACAGTTGAAGGAAAACCAGAGTTCTGCAAAAGCATGTGTAAAAGGAAAGCTACACCATCTGCCATTCCCGAAATCAGGAAAGCGAGCAAAAGACAAACTGGACATTATTTACTCAGACATTTGTGGACCATTCCCAATCTCTCTTGGTAATAAATGCTATTTCATTACCTTTATATTCGAGATACATTTCCACTTACTTTTTACACAAGAAGTCTGAAGCCCTTACTGCATTCAAGGAATTCAAACTTGCTGTGGAACTTGAGACTGGTCAAAGAATCAAATGTGTTTGAACTGACAATGGGGGCGAATACATCAATGATGCTTTCTCACACTTCCTTAAAGAACACAGAATACTCTTGGAGAAAACAACACCAGATACTCCTGAACCGAATGGACTCAGTGAGCGCAACAATCGTACTATAGTTGATTGTACTCAATCCATGCTTCACGCCAGCAGGTTATCCATTGGGTTCTGGGCTGAGGCCATCAGTACTGCAATTTTCCTCATAAACTGCAGTCCTACTGCTGCCCTCCCTGACCAAACACCACATGAAGCATGGATGGGTCAAAAATTGTCGATTCAAAAACTACAACCCTTCAGCTGTCCAGCATATGCGCATATTCCAAGGAAGCACTGGAAGAAACTTGAAGCAAAATCCTGGTGATGCATCCCCCTTTGATATTGCATCAGGACAAAGGCCTATTGTCTCTGGGATCCAATCAGACGCTGTGCAATAAAGGCACATGATGTCATCTTTGATGAATGTTTTGACCCCCCACAATGGCCAGCTCAAATCGAAAAGCTCAATTTTGAATGGCCTACGGATGCAGGTGAGGTAGAGACTCCAGAAGCTGGAGATGTTGAGCATGAACCATCACCTGCTCCCCTCAAACCGAGTGAGATACCCAATCCTGTTCCTGAATCCAAAATCACATCAGTACCTATTGCAAGACAATCACAAAAGCATCATACAGAGCTGGAACTTCTTGGCCCTGCAGAAGACCTACCACAATGACAAGGAAGGCCGACTTGGAAAGTACGTGAAGCATTGCCAGATAGGATCGAAGATCCAGGTGGTGAGGAAACTGTAGGCAATCTTGTTTTCTCATTAGTCTCCTCTGCAGCAGCCACTGGTGCATTCGTTGAATCACGGACTATCCATGAGGCATGAACTGGTAGTGATTGGGAGCATTGGAAGCCATCAATATGTTCTGAGGTAAAATCATTGGAGGATAATGGAACATGGATTGATGCAGTGTTACCACCTGGATGTAAACCAGTTGAGTTGAAGCTTGTGTTCAAAATCAAGTGAGGCTCAGATGGTACAGTTCAGTGTTTCAAAACTCACCTTGTTGCAAAAGGATATTCTCAGGTACCTGGCCTAGACTTTGATGAGACATACACACCCATGGTCAAGCTCACTTCAATCTGTGTCCTGCTTGCTCTTGCACTCAAAGAGGACCTCCTTCACATTCACCAGTTGGATGTAGAAACAGCCTTCCTAAATGGTCCATTAGAGGAAGAAATCTACATCCAATTACCAGATGGTGTAGAACATGCTGGGAAAGTCAAACACCTCATGCGTGCCATATATGGCCTGAAACAGGCCAGCCAAGTCTGGAATGACCTGCTGGATAACGAGCTCCACATGCACTCATATGAGCGTTGCCATGCGGATTATTGCATATACGTCTTCCGAGAGGGCAAAATTACCATTTATCTCGCAGTTTATGTCGATGATATGATCATGGTAGGGAATTGCCCAAAGACAATGAAAGCTCATAAAACAAGACTTGGAGATCGATTCAAAGTCAAAGATCTTGGCAACGCACAATTCATTCTTGGGATGGAAATCATTCGAGAGTGTAATGAACATGTATTGATGCTCTCTCAACGACACTACATCGATGATATGGCAACGCAGTATGGACTCAGGGATGCGAAACCATTGCCAACCACTGGAGGCATGCCAAAATTTTCTGACCCAGAAAACCATACAGAAAATCTTCAGAAATGGTTGAGTATGCCAATGATTTATCTGGATGGGAAAACTGTGTGAAAACAGAATGTTTGCCAATGATTTTCTGATCCCAGGAAATTTTAATAAGATCACTCAGAATAACTTAAGAAATTGTGAGGGAAAACATGGGGAAATGTGAGGGAAAACATGGGGAAAACACTTTTCCCCATGTTTTCCCTCACAATTTCTTAAGTTATTCTGAGTGATCTTATTAAAATTTCCTGGGATCAGAAAATCATTGGCAAACATTCTGTTTTCACACAGTTTTCCCATCCAGATAAATCATTGGCATACTCAACCATTTCTGAAGATTTTCTGTATGGTTTTCTGGGTCAGAAAATTTTGGCATGCCTCCAGTGAACACCTCTTGCAGCAGGAATCAAGCTGTCAAAAGATGATTGTCCTCAAACATCGAATGAAAAAGCAGAAATGGAGAGAATACCATACCAGTCTCTAATCAGAAGTCTCATGTACACAATGTTGGGAACTCGTCCAGATATCACCTATGCAGTGGGAACCCTGAGCAAGTTTTCAGCGAATCCTGGCCAAACTCATTGGCACAAAGCAAAACAAGTTCTACGCTACCTTATTTGGACTTGAAATCATGTCCTACAGTATGATGCTGATGCCCCAGACAGTGACTTGAAGTCACGGCTCCTCCATGGCTACTCTGACTCCAATTGGGCTGGAGATCATGATACACGATGTTCCACAGCAGGATATGTCTTTCTTATGGCCAGCGCTGCAGTGAGCTGGAGTAGCAAGATTCAATCAGTAGTATCACTCTCTTCAATGGAAGCGGAATATATCGCTGCCAGTCGAGCTACACAAGAAGTATATTGGTTACGCAAATTGCTGAAGGAATTAGGACATGAACAGAAGACAGTGACTCAACTTCTCTGTGACAACCAAGGAGCACTCACACTTGTTCAAAACCCTGGAAACCATCCACGCACGAAGCACATTGCATTGCGTTATCATCATATCCGGGGGTCAGTTGCCGCAGGACATTTAAGAGTGGGATACTGCCCAACGGAAGAGATGACAGCTGACCTGATGACAAAGAGCCTTGCTCGAATCAAACATGAACGGTTCATTCGCAAACTTGAAATGACAATACGCTCGAGTGGGAGTATTGAAATATGAGGTATCTAGCGAGCTCTATTCCTATCGGAGTTTGCAGGCTCAGCTTAAGTAATAATGATTCTGTATATACGCCTCTTTCCTCAGTTGTTCGTTCACACAACGCTGAGGTAGGCCCACTGTCTAAATAAGTTCTTTTATAGTTGACTATTTATAAGCTACCTTAGATTCCTTTTAGGTAGTGTTAATCACAGTCGTTCGTTCACACAACACTGAGATTCCTTTTAGAAATCACACCATCTCATATGCCAGCATCATAGGATCATTGATGTACGCCGCTCTCAGAACGCGTCCAGACATATCGTATGCAGTCGGTGTCCTGGGACGTTTTTCGACAAATCCAAAGAAGTGTCATTGGGAAGCGGCAAAGAGGATTCTACGTTACCTCAAAGGAATGGTCGACATGGAACTACACTTCGGCGGAAGAGATATTGCAATGAACACGGAGTTCCGGTTCGTGGGGTACACCAATGCAGATTGGAATGGAGACTTAGAAACTTCGCATTCAACTTCCGGATACGTTTTTATTGCGAACCAAGGGGCGATAGGCTGGACCAGCAAACACCAATCTCTTGTCACTCTATTGTCCACCGAGACTGAGTATATTGGACTCTCGATAGCTGGACAACACCTCGCATGGTTACGAACATTCTTTGAGGATGTCGGTCATCCACAGAAGGGTCCAAGTACACTATTATGCGACAACCAAGCTGCCATAATACTTTCGAAAGAACCTCAATTTCGTGCACGCACCAAACATATACAGCACAAATACCATTTTGTTCGCAACAACCTCGTGTCCACAGGAGAAGCTGTGGTGCGTTACATCCCAACGGATGACATGGTAGTGGAAAGGGACTCACATGCGAAAAGCACTGGAAGTTTGTAAAAATGATGGGACTAAAGCTTCGTTCGAGTGGGAGTGTCACGAATGGAAAGGAATAAGGGCAAACTCAACCTAAACCCCATAACACCTATTTCGGTCTTTCTTTCTTTATTGTTAGACATTAGACGCGCAAGTGCGGAATCATATATAATTAAGAGTTCAGATACAACAACGACGACGAAAAGTAATCTGACAAACAGATGAACGAAGCAGGAAGCAGAATCGAACGAGACGCGTACGTCACGTGATTTGTTCCGATTTCGTAGTTCCTCTTCTGACAATACTATTATCCATATACATATTAATTTTGTTTTCTGCATTATAATCACTTAATATAATTTAATATGAATTTTTAATATACCTTTGCTCTCGACGCAAGCTTGCTGGACTTATCACGGCCGAGATGCGTGATGGGTGGCAGTAGGTGGCAGTGGACTGTGGGTGTGTGTGGTGTTACCCTAGGACAATTCCAGTGCGCCATTAACGTCAAGTCTCTCCGTGCAGTCCGTCTGCTTCTCCTCGCAGACGATTGTGACGGCGTGTGGAGGCTGTACGCCTCCTTATGCTCTCTTTCCAACCTCGAACACAGCCCCGTGGTCCGAGAAGTTCTTACAACGCCGAGAAGACGGACGTCTTGGATGCTCCTGCATCAGTTTTCTGCCAAGATCATCGGCCGCGGTAGGACGGGAACCCGTCGCTCAATTTCAAAAAATTCCTGTGCCCCCTTCAACTCGGTGGCCGGGCACTGGCCCAAGCCATGCCGAACAATCTACCGTCGGGAAATGAGTGCGGCTATCTTGAGGACCTCTGGGGATCCGAGGCCGATGCGTCAAAAGCGGGGCAGGTTCGCTTGCTCCAAGCCTGCATTACAATACGTGTATAAAATCAAGGCTCATGTGGAATATCCCAACTTCAACAAGCCACCATGGCCCCCATCCCCAATCCTCGCGTTTTGTACGCCAAAATCCCCGTTGGAACCCCTGTCATAGGGCAAGACCTTGTATACGATGACAAACAGACGATAGACCTCGAGAATGTACCTCTCAATGGCGGATATTTAACTAAAACCCTCATCCTAAGCCCAGAGCCGTACATGCGAGAACGTATGCGCGATCGCTCGATCGATAGCTATGGCACAACTATGCAACTTGGGATCCCGTGAGTCCGAGGTGGAATTATCATTTTTTCTTCTTCTTCTTAAATCGTGTCTCCCTAGTGTTGTTTCAATGGCTGTTGTAGTAGTACAGCGATCAGAAGACCCGAAAGTCCAAGTTGGCGAACATATGGTGGGTCTTTCGAGTAAGTCCACTGAGCTTCAAGCTCTTCGTAAAGTGATCGAAACCGTCCTCCCGAAACTTAGCTTGGGAGGCGTACACAGTACAACCATACCCCCGAATCGAGTTTAAACGTGAAGAGTGGGGGCCTTGGACGTTCAATATGGATTCTTTTGCTCTACAGGCAGTCCCGAACCCAGGAAACGCCATCCCATGGTCCAATTTCTGCAGTGTGCTGGGTACACCTGGCCTGACTGCCTTTGTGGGGTTCGAAACATACGCCCACGCTAAGGCTGGTGAAACGATATTTGTTTCGTCGGCGGCTTCAGGCGTCGGTCAGTATGTGCTCGGCCCGATTCCTCTGACCCTTGGGGATATTTTTGATATTTTCTCCAGGATGGTTGTGCAGCTCGCTAAAATGCGTGGCTTAAAAGTCATCGCGTCGACAGGTAGTGCTGAAAAAGTCGAGTTCCTCAAGAAACTGGGCGTGGATACCGCGTTCAATTATAAAGAAACTAAAACTGAAGATGTATTGAGCAAACATCCACTCATAGATATTTACTGGGATAACGTTGGGGGTGAGACTCTCGAAACGGCAATTCGACATAGTGCTCTTAATGGCCGGATCATTGTGAGTGGGCATGTTGCAATAGACAATGGCTAACTCGTCTTTAACGTTCAGTGCTGCGGGTCAATACCTGAGTACAATATTCCTTATGAGGAGCGATATGGCATTCGAGTAAGCCTTTTCAACTCCCACCATATAAGCAACTCATTGAACGTTTGTCCAGAACATGTCCGAGATTTGGAAACGTCGTCTCACCGTGAACGGCTTTCTCGTTTCCGACCTCGTAGAATCCCTCATTGGACGGTTCTTCACCGAGATTCCGCCCCTTGTGGCACAGGGCAAAATCCAGGTATTAGAGCATGTTATTCGAGGGCTGGAAGGTGCACCACAAGCGTTACTTGATCTTCTGACGGAGGGTGGGTTGTTCGGAAAACCCATTATTGTAGTTGCGGATGAGTGAATTGTGAATTATATGTTGAGGAAATGCTTACTTGTACATGTTTATATTTTATTTCATTCCTGGTTGGATTTGCGGTCGCCAAAATCTGTGTCTGCGTTAACTTTTTCCCCTGTGGGATTAAGCGACATGCATTCTTGAAGACCTTATTCTTCCTCGTCCTGGCCACAAAATAGATGATCCTCAGTATGCTTGGGGTCTACGCTGGTCCACAATGGGCCAAAATCCGTTTATAATCCACACTAGACTTTCTCCATGTGTCGTGGTTTCCTCCCCTCGCTAACAGATTCACCGAATTCATGGCTGCCAGAAATTACACAACGTCAAAGCTAAGTGTCTTGAAATCCGCAGTGACGTGAGCACTGACAGGTTCCTCAGGCCTCGGCCTCAGGGTTCGCGATGGCTTGAACGTCAATGCATTGTCTACAGGGGAGAATGGCAACCATGATCCGACTACTACCACGAGTTTTTAGTTTATGGCGTCCTGGACTCGGAGCGTACTATGTCAGCTGCTACGTCACGTTCTACAGCATATGCCTCTGAGTCGTTTCAAAGACTATACATATATGACTGAAAAGGTCTCTTCCCGTGAATCAAAATGTTATCTTTCGGGACAAATCTTTCGGGACAAACGCAGTCTCAAGCGGTTCCAGACTGGAAGGGGGGCACCATCATTTCTTGTTGGCGACTTCAACACCACAACGTGTTACCTCATCCGCTAGTGCCTCCTCAGAATTCCTGTTCCCTGGCAGACTACCGTCGAATGCCACGAGACCCCGCCGGCCTCACTTTCAACCTGAATTTTTCGCTTCTGCCACTCACCCCTTTCTTTCAGGATTACAGAGCCCTACCTTGGTCACACGACCGGCTGTCAATGTCATTCCAATGCCTAGCCCGATCTTGTGTGGGCCATGGACCCGAGGCGAATTCAGCAGATGGCAGGTGAGGTGCACAATTTGAACTAAATATTTGACTTTCGGGCAATATGCAACTAAGACGACCTACGTAGGCACCTTTCGGGTAGAGCGTCACCTTATATTGATCCATGCTTCAACGGGTTTGAACACTCGCGGACTGGCGTACGATCCAACACTCACAACCACAGCGGGTGAGCGTGGTGAGACAGCTTTTTATCTACCGATTGAATGACTCAATAAAGTATGAAGGTTAATTCCGTCGGATGTGAACGATAGTAAAGGGGTTGTTTGTCTTGTCATCCGAGACCTTGGCGTTGAAAATCCCAAACACTTGGCACGGCCTAATGCTTCTATATGGTGGGAGTTAATCATGGTAATGCGCTTGGTTCCGTTTGCGCAGTTCGGGATTTACTTATCCATTATGCAACTTCGCGCAGCATGCACTCATTTATTCGAAGCTCTCAGAGATTGAGACTTTAATCTGAAGGGAATAGATGCACCATCTCATTTGCGCACAGTCACCGGTGTCAATGGTCGAAGTACTTTTACTTCTTAGCATGCTTTTGATTAATGGCTCAATGGCAGCTTGAGCTGGGCCCGCGAGGCCCAGGGAGAATTATCCATGCCTTCCCTTCCAGTCAGACCAGAGTAGCTTAGCATTCGCGCTCCTATCGGTTGACTCCAGCGCATCCATTCCCTGAGAAACATGAAAATGCCAGACGGAGCCGCCTAAATCCCCTCCGGTGTCCCCTTTTTTTTTTTGCAGTACATATGTTCCTGAGATATACAAATACTTGTTTTACATAAATGGCTGACAAGCAAGGTTCGCGAAGTCCCGTGCATACAAATTTCAATCACTGACGCAGCAGCAGCACGTCTACCAGGCACGCTTTCTGAACTTCGACATCTTTTTGTGCCTTGGTATATATTCTGAGTAAAAGGATTCAGATACGAACGTTATTTCCCAGACCTCAATGTCACCCGAGTCCCTGACAAAATACAACCGGCATTGATGCAGAGACGGGACCCCACACCTTTCTGTCATACGTGTACATTTTTTTTTTGTCTACCATTCCTATCTATCCATCTAGCCGTACATCGTTGATACAATCGAACATTACTCTAACCTCACACCACTGACCGCCCTGGATCACCCACCCAATCTATAGTTTGCTCGGGAAACTCTCTCTCCAGTGTCTCATCTTCCTCATCCGTCTCGTCGCCATCTGATTTTTCCTCTTCAATTTCCCGATCCCGCTCTGCACACGTATTCGAATCCCCATCATGATCCACGCAGAAATTTGCGGGAGAATCAAAGGGACACGACGTAAACGCAAGGTGATTTGACGTCGTAGGATCGACGCCGGGACGTCCGTTGACATCACGGAGGCTTAGTAGGAAATGTGAGATAACGATGGCAGCTATCCTGTGACTTTTTTTATCAGGACCGGTAGAACGTGGATTTGGATAGCGGGGACTCACGGGAGTGCAAAAGGGTTCACGCCCAGGTTGAACGTTATCTGTACTAGACGCGTTAGGAATATTTAGCTAGAGGGTGTAACACTGACAGGTGCGAGCTAGAATGCTATAAGTCAGTGCGAAACAGGTAGCTCTAAGGCATAACAGCGCATACAAGGAACCAAAGAGCATTGATGAGTCGAACGAAACAAACTCCGCTGCCGACGTGCTTTTAGCACAAGAGCCTTTTGTAGCAAAGGAGAACGTACCACATGCACAGCGCTTTAAAAGTGTCAGTCATCTGGATACGCCACTTATAATAATTGAACTACACTCACTTTCGAACATGATAAGCCCAGTCAGACTAGTCTTTTTCGCCATGCACTGCCGGAAATTGCTGTTCTTCCGCATGATGACGAGGACGCGATAAAAAGTGAGCACCATGACCGCCGTAGGGAACGCTGTGAGCATGGCTAAGGAAAGCATCGTGTCTATGGAAGTGGCACTGTCGGGATGAAAGGCAAATAAGAGAAACAGTTAATCAGGATCTCACGTCTGGTAGTTTCAAAGCGACGACGTCATGGTCAAAATGACACATGCTCCGAGGAGGCACACTGGTGTAGGACTTACAATGCGCGATCAGTGGTATCTTCGAGGGAGCAAGTACGTGCGGCGGATTCGAGCTTTAAGTCGAGTTTCTTCGGTTTCGGAAGATTAAAGACAGCGGTGGGAAAACTTACCCCGTCCGTAACGATCAATGCTAGGCCGAGAGGTCCGATAGTGACCAGAATAATCCAGCTCTGATTATATACGGCGTACGTCTGAGCAAATAGTACCACTGCAGTGGAAAATGTTCAATAGGGAACCGAAGATTGAAAGTACAACATACATGTGATGGAAGTTCTTGATAAAATGTGAAACGCATCTACCACATGCAACGCGACATCACAAGCTCTATAATTTAGTTTAGCATTGCCCAACATGGTGATATATTCAAGTGTTGACTTTATAAGACAGGTTTAGCACGCGTTATCCAACTGGATGGAACTCACCCTTGATGGGGTAGGCTCTGCAGAAATGTAAACCGTCACAATGTCGTATATTAGCTTCACAAAGGGAAGATAACGTGTCATGAAGTAGAGAACTGTCGCGACATGGCAGAAAGGACCTGGCCACATCAACTCGACCTCGCGGGAAAGGTTCAGCAGATAGTCATAAGTATATAGTGCTACAAAGGGTATCGGGTCGAATTAGAGATTGGTAGGAGATGCGAGAAAAATTCTCACCTAAAACTGAAGCGTATGAGGAGACAGCAACTTTGCTAGGGATTCTTATAAACCTGAATCCATAACGTCACGGAATAATAGTCTCACATCTGTATGTGTTCCTCGGCGAGTGACTTGGAATAGGACATGCTAATGAAGCGTTGGTGGCGAGGTCCAGGGTCGCCGCCCCCACTGCCTGTTTTGACCAGACATACTTATAAAAAGCATTCCATCCAGGGAGTCATCGCGCTGCACTGCAGGACGCGGGACGCGGAGCTCCGATCATAATGCGAAGTCGAAGCTCGTCCTTCAGGTGGATCTCCTTCGTTCCAATTCGGGTGGGACGGGAAGATGCCCGTGTCCGCCGCGGCTTCTGGCGCGCGCATCGGAAGTGCCGGCGAACAGATTGCCAGCCTGGCACGTTTGGCCGAGAGTCTTGGATTCGATCCCTGAGTTGCTAAGTCGCAGCGGGAAAAATTAGAAAAAATGCCTTTTCTAACTCATTCTTCGGTCGTGCGGATAGAGAGATGAGTTTGGATAATGGGAGCGCGCGCCGAGTGATCTCGGTAGCGGTACGCCAAGCAGCTTCAAGGTGGAGGTTTGAATACACCATAAATGAAAGTAGATTCATGCCGGGGAGTAAAAGTTGGAAATTTATATGTGAGACGATAGTTTGCGTATTTATTGCAAGTGCTGTTACCTTCCATTCCAACGCCTTATGGCTCTTTTGAATACTTGTGGATTGGGATATGTGGCAATATCTTGGCACCTACGGCCAGCGGCACGAGATCTCCCAGAACACCTCTCCAAACCCGATACTTACCGTTATATACCCCCACCTCGTTCGATATGCCCACACGTATGCTAGCCTATGAAGATCGAACACAGACTACATTACCTAATTACCTCACCCACCCCTACGATAGCTACTACATCTTCGCACATGTATTATTTTATATAGGGCCTCGCCCCAAAAGATAGCATAATAATAATAATAAATTTTAAAAAAGGTGTACAAGTATGAAGTGTGTGGCGTTCAAGTTCTGAACAGTGCCGATTAATTCCGGTACAAAGCTCAGTGTTCCAGCACGTAGCAAGATCGCTCGAATAGAAGTAGCACATGACCAACACTCATGAAAGCACACGAATGGAGAGAAGCCAACATTCCAAAGTCGTTCCATTTCCAAAACACGACACAAATGCCTACCAAAGGGGTCCTGCCCACGACTAAAACCATCCTTATCATAAAATACGTCCATAAATGCTACAGCCCCATTATCTTCCCACAAAGCTAGGGTTGGGTTACCGCACACTCCCCAACCGCGCATAAAACATATCTTCCCGCAGCCTCACAAGCGCCTTCCACGTCCGCTCCTCCCACGTCGTGTCCCCGATGAACACTTCCTGCTCCTCGTCGCGGTTTGGAGTCGGAGTGGAGTTAGAGATGCGCCGGTCAGAGAACGTGGAGGAGCGGCGTTGCTGGATGTCTTCGGATGTTCGTGGGGGAAGGGGAGGCGGGACACGGCGCGGGGATGTTGCGCGGGGGCGTGAGGGGTGTGTTGGAGGGGGGAGCGGGGCTGCGTCAGACTCAGGCATGGATGCGTGAGACACACTTGTCCCGAGTGGTACCGAGGAGGCAACTGAATACAAAGACTCAGCCTTTTCGATCGAGGTCTCCGTGACCGACTCGGTCTTCGTCTCCTCTTTCTCTGTCTCCTCTGTATTCTCGCTCTCCTTTGTAGGCATAGGGTCTGCAATGGTTGGTGTGGTCGTTCCAGCCCTGGATTCAGGCTCAACAGCATTCAAGGACGCGGGCTCGAGAGACTTCGGCTCCGGCTCTGAACTTTTCGACGATTCGTGTTCGGCGTCACTCTTCGGTGTCTCCGACTCGACACTCTTCAGTGACACTGACTCAGCACTCTTCAAAGGCTCAGATTCCACACTCGTCGACGCATCACCCTCCACACTCTTCAGCACATCAGTCTCAACGGACTTGGCCCCCGCACCATCCGCCGCCCCGGTCGCATTCGTAACCGGAGGAACAGGTGCAGGTGCACGCCGTGCAGCACGGCGTGGAAGTGGCGGAGGCGCAGGTGATCCTGTACGAGATAGTGGCGATACCGTGGGCGCAAGTGGGGATCCAGTACGAGAAGGCGGATCAGCGCCCAGACCCGGGAACGCGGCACGCACGGGAGTCTTCGCTTCTGCATCGGCTGTGACGTTCTCGTCTGTTTTCGTTCTAGCTTCTTCGGCTTCCGGTTGGGTGCCCGTGTTCTCCTCTTTCTTGTCATCGGTTTTGGCCACATCTGGGATAGTTTCTTCCAATGCCGTCTCTACGGGCGAGTCGGGGAGTGGTATCTGTGCTGGATCTCTGGTAGTTGTCTGTACGCTTGTTGGGGTGGTATCAAGAGCTAAGCTGGGGCGGGATACGACATCGTCCTTCGTATTCTGGGGATTTTCAGGGTGTGGAGTGAGGGGCTCCTTGTCACGCGTAGCGTGAAGCATGTCCGGTTCTACCCACCCATCAACAAGAAGCTAAAATATAAACAAGGCCGCTCAGGCTCACCTGATCGCTCGGTACCAAACTTCTCCTCAGCCTTATTTCCAGGCACACTTTCCCACGTATCCCTCCGCCGCACCTCACTCCGTTTCGGCAACGGCGGTGGCACCACCTGCTCCATCGGCTGCTTTGCAGGCGCGGCCGCCCCTTTCAATGCACTACTCGCCATGCCCAACAACCTCCCTACACCCACATTCACGCTGCTCGGCAGGCGCCTCCTCGGCGGCACGGGTGGCTTCCCATTGGGCGACGAAACATGCGCGCCCCCATTACCCACGCCTGACCCTGCCCCTGCCCCAAACGTAGGAATCTCCTCCTCCCAGATCTTGTCGACGACACCGGTACGCACGAAGCGCCAGAGTTCGCACGTGGTGCGCAGGCGTGCGAGACACCAGCCGGTCGTGCAGAGCGGGTATATAGTGTTCGTCGTCTGGCTTTGTGTTTGTGGTTGGGATTGGGCGGACGGGAGGAGGCGAAAGACGTAGATGAGGTGGAGGGGTGGAGAGGGGAGGGGAGGTGTGGGTGGAGGAGAAAGGCGCGTGGAGGAGGGCGGGTAGAAGGAGGCAGAGGTGGCGACGGAGGGGGAAGGGCTGTGGATTGTGAGCGGAACTTGGGACTGCTTGGTGGGGATTGAGGTTGAGGAGGATTGCTTGGAGAAGAAGGTGGGGCGCCAGGAGACACCGTTGGGTGTAGGTGGCGCCGCGTTTGAGGGGGTATGCGAGGGTGGAAGGACCGATTTGCCGCAGAGCGCACAGGAGATCGTGGTGGGGTGCTGATGCTGCCCGGGAGGTGTGACGAGCTCTAGGAGTGCATTGATCGAGAGCGGTTCGACAGTGAGCTGCGATTGGTGGATGGCAGAGGTCACAGAGCGGCGTGTAAGCCAATTCAAGGAGGGCGCAGTATCGAGGCGGAGAGTGGGGTCGCTGTGTGCGGCCATCAGTTCGGCCGGAGGTAATACTCACGAACACTCACGAGTCTTCAGCGATAAGACGTCCGAGGAAAGGAAGCGGCAGGAACGTTGCGATCGACGGAGCTTGCGGCGTGACTGGCCTGATTTGTCGGAGGTGTGCGACGAAAAGGAGGAACTCCTGGTATGGCACATGCGAGCTGAGAAGCCGCAAAGGCACAGACGACAGCGCCGGCCGTTCGCGCTCGACCCACTTGCCCTTGTCAAGCTCACGGTCCGCCCTGTCCTTCTCTTCCCGCAACGACTGCATCTGTGCCTGCATCGATGCCACAGCCTCTTCCGCGCCTTTCAGCATCGCTTCGGCATCCTGCACACGTCGCTCGCTCTTGGCCTGCGCAATTCTCGCCTCTGCAACCATGGTGTTGGCACGACCGAACAGCTCGGCACTGAGGTCGTCCAAGTCCTTCTCGATCTCCTGCCGGGCAGACTCGGCCATGCCCCGTCTGGCTGCCTCGTCCGTCGCCTTCTCCATGAGCCGCGTGAGCTCGGCAGTAACATGCGTACGCTCGACGAGGAGCCCGCTGTGCAGCGCCGAAAGATGTTGACTGCGCTCTAGTTCGAGCTGTGACACCTTGAGGGTAGAGTTGCGCAAATTTGAAGATGAAATGTGGATGTTGTCTTCTAAATCAGATATGCGGTCGTACGACTGCACGAGCTTGCTGTTGAGCTGTGTGACCTGGCTGACGAGGTCGGAGACCTGGCCACGTAGCGAAGAGATGACCATACTCTGGGGGTTGTCAGAGTCATTGGATACGGATGCTGCAGACGGCGTGTGGACATGGCTGCTCATGGCAACAGTATGAGAGCCGGGGAGAGGCTGGATGTCGTGGAGAGTGTCGAGCAGAACCAATTCCAGCGCTAAGCATGTTTGATGAGCCAAGCTAACACCGCCAAACAAGCGCCCCTGGAGGTCCCTACCAGTACCTTCAACGGAGCCTTGTATGTTTGTGGCGTTTGCGCTCGACATTGATACAGTCGACGTTGCTCTGCTTGGGTTTTATCACCTTAAAGTGTTATTTTCATGTCTCTTGCGTTTTTCTCGCGACTCAATGCCCTTGCCACCTCCGCATGGCTGGCGTGAGGTGAGTCTCCAGCCTGCAGCCTGCTCATCAACGTTAGTCAAGTTACGCTTATCTGATATGGCATTGGAGAGGCTTTATGAGTAATATCATACTCACCTAGAATATTTCACATTGTGACTTAAAGAGTTCAAGCTCCTCACGGTGATCAGTAATTTCCGTTTACCCCACATCTCCCACAGGACGAGGGCTAAATTATAAACGGTCGGACATATTTGAAACACGGTACACAGCACCTGTCATTCCCACTCAGTGTCATTTATGAAGACAGGAAGAAAAATTAAAACCCCGCTCCACCCTTTTCAGATAGGTCACGGTTCTCGGGATACCACACTTGATAGTCAATTGCCTTACCACAGAGTATGTTGTATTATAAGGTGTACAATATTAAAACCTCATGCACAATACTACTTACACACTCGGCAGTATTTCACCCGTCTTGAAGCCCGGTATTTAAAACACTAAATATGAACTGACCGTTTCCTGCTATTTATGCTTTATTATGATGCACTCTCCCCAGGGAATGATCAGAAACCAGCCCGCAAATTTTTGAACAAACACACAGTATGACTTTATCTCCGATTTATGTAAGCCATGCGCATTCTTTATTTACTAAACTTTGGTTCGCTTCTATGGTAGGCAGCGCCGCGCCAATGAGCTCAGTGAGCCCGAAGGTTTGCGTTGAAGACTGAAGTTGCAGCGAATACTTCTGGTACATGCTACGGTATTGGCACCATTAATTCCAAGAGAAGCACCAGCATCGATAGCTTCAGACATGTTGGAATCTTTCGCAATTCAGCAGATCTCACCGTTTTTTCCGAAACAAATTCAGACCACATGGTTGAACAATACACGATATTACATCGCACACACTGGTAATGTCGAGCTGTCAACCATCAAATGATACTCCGATTGAAAGGAAAGAAAGCTTTGAAATCGTTGGGTTGAATTTACTGTTAGTAACTGCTATTAAAAGTCGTCCTGTGCAGATTATCCTGAAGCGACATGCCATATCAAGACATACCTTTACAGCATGCGCCACGAGTAGAACGCAAACAGCAGCACATAGTTTAAGTACCAAAGTTCTAAAGCCTCACTAATTTCCGTCGTGATCATCTACGCACATCAGTGGCTCAGCAACTTGAAGGGTTTTTGTTGCAGATATCTGATCGTGAGTTTTCCTCTCATCGGAGGTACGTATATACGCGAGCCCGGCGGCAACTTGAATCGACACTGACGGCAACGGGACGTCATCGAGCCCCTGCCATAATCAAACCATAACTCATTGTGGTTGACTGTTCTCTAAGGAGCAGTGCGGCTCCGATTAGCAAATCGTCCACGAGAAAGTCTAATAGAGTTCATCTGAAGCGAGACTGAGCCTCAATCTCGCTTGACATTTGAATACTGGGCGTTCCAGGTTCCTTAGCTACGGTACTTATCAGTTTACTTGAAATCTCTTTTGTTGGCAATGGACTCTAGCTCTCTAGGTACATAAGCACCGGGACACAACTCCCATCTCCTCAGGCTTTAGCCACACCTCTTTGATTTATTATCTCTTAAAATCTACATGTCATCAGAAGCCCTGATCCTGCATTCTCTGTATAGTTCATGATTCAGTGGTTGCTTTCCCCTGCTTACATCGCGATAGATGGCCCCTAAAGACCACATTGATGTCAGCCTTAGTTTTGTTGGTTTATGATCACGGTGAGTGAGAAAACTTCGTGATACGTTCTTTCCAATGAAACCACATGTTTTCAGTTCTCTCCTTCGACGATGAGGTCTGAGTAGTGCTGTTTCTAGTACCAACTAAGTAACGCTCACGATTATAAAACGAATTTGTTAGGTTACTCAGATTTGGAACGTTCGACAAAGTGCTAGCACTATTAGCTTCCTTGTCGCACGCTATATAACGCCACCATTATTATTTCTGGATTTCCTGAGTAGGCCCAAACCACAATTGTTTTATTCCTCGAGTTATGGATTCTCATATACAGCATTTCTTCCCATCTGGACGCCTGAAGTAAGTACCTCCGATGATTTTCACGCTCTTTCTAAAGCTTATTCCAACATTAGAGGTGACTAGTATGAAATAATATCCCATGAGCTCGCGTCCTATTTTTGGTTCAGCTGTCGTGTGTTCAATCTGCTTCGGGTACTAACAGTCACTGTAATTTTAACAACTTTATGTGAGTCAGCTATTACTCTGACATTAAATTGAGAACCCACACGCGCGATTAGCTGCGCAAAGTGTGTCTTGCCGTCTTCAAGATGCTCTGTGCTTGGCTCATTTTTGACTGACCTTAGTCGCAATGACTCTCCGTGTATACGCCCTCTATGGAGTCAAAACCTTCGTACTGGTTTTCTTGTTGTTCGTGTTACTTATTGAGGCATTGCTGATGTTAGTCACTCTCACGGTTCTGGAAGGTGAGGCTGTACGCCAAATTGCTCGTCATCTGATATATTTACCGTATTAAGCTTCCCTCCAACCCCCAAAAAATCAACTATTGTGCCAATATGCTGCTCGCGTTCCCAATTCATCGGCTCTTTTCTGGGCCTCTCCCCTTTTAGGAGATACAGTCATTTTCGTGTTAACCCTAATGAAAACCAGACAATACTCAATCATGAGTAGCTCCGGATCCATCCCGTAAGGACTTGAGTCTCCCTTAATTTCGTGAGTTAACACGTACCAGTATGCTTCGTTTGTTGTTGCGAGACGGCACGCTGTATTACGCTTCCGTCTGTATAATACATATGGTCAACCTATTCCTCATACTGGTGCGCTCTCGCTAGTTTAACCTTCTATCCTCGCTAATCTATGTCAAAATAAAGACGGCACCCCCGGATTTAAAACCAATCGGTGGTAGGCACGTCCGTGCATCCTTTCTATCTCGCACGCTTCCCTAACTCGTTTTTTTCTAGCTTCGCCCAAGCCTTCACCACACTCCTGGTTTGTAGAATCGTTCTAAATCTACGCAAGCAATCTTCCCAACCGTTTCATCCGTCTACCACTGAATACGATTCGTCTTCGGACCCAGACGCGAGGCCTGGCGAGTTCCTCACATCAGTATTAGCTGGTTTTGCTACCATTTTCATGCCTCTACAATGGACTACTCCGCAGCCTGCTGTTAATTTGGAGGCTAGATACGATTTGGAGCTGGAAACGACAACTTGATGTCACCGAAGTTGGGAAAGAAGATATCCTTCAGAAGACATTAAAGTTTCATTATCGACTAGAAATCGCATATAATCACTTGGAGGAGATACAACATGAATCAATATCTGCAGACGGATCTTACTATATATGACCACGCTGGCTTATCTGTCGCGGGGTCATGCAAACCTTCAACTTGACTGTCCATGAAACATATATTCTAGAAGTTAAAAGAAAGTAGCAGAGTATACTGAATGAGTAAATCCTCAGTCGCAGAACGTGATAACGAGGTCGGCCTTGTAATGACGAGTAACATCAGACCCCTCAAAGACTTCTGAAGAAGATATAGTGACCTACGTTGGGGGTCTGACATTCAAATTGTACAGCGGTGTCGTTTGGGTTATGGAACACCTGAGGACAGTTTGCGTTTGTGCCTAAAGTCGTATACGTCAGAATTTCGCATGGCGACCAAGCGTTCTAGTCTACTCACAGTCTGCACTCTGACCGTCACATCCGTTAACATACCTTGATAATTCCATGTGATTAGAAACTTCTCCAAGTTCTCGTAGGGCATAAGCTCACTCAAAACCGCTGGTCACAGAAAAGGTATGTCTAGGCAAAAGTCACCGTGAAGTGTTTTTCATCGTTTACGTGCGAGTGTACTTACGGGGGAATGAGCGAAATATCAGAGCTAGAGCCAGTTCGGGGCGTAGTGGGATTCTGAAGAGTCGTTTCCACAAGAGTGCAACCTTCGCCATTTCAATCACCGCAATTACCTGAAATGTCATTAGATCAGTATGTTTATGTCATAACGAGTAAATTCAAGCGTACCCGTCTGCAAGAAACTAGGAAGTTGAATATAAGCATGTGCAATCAGGCAATAATTCTTAGGAAAGGAAATACGCAATAGCAGCCACTAAGGGTCCATTAGTGGTAAAACTTCCGCCGGTGGAAAGGGTCTGGCCGTTTGCCTTCAGCATAGGCTATCGTCTGAATGGTCAGTGTACCGCTACACTACTGTCGCACATTGTTGACTCGCCGTTCCTCTACCACATCTGTGACGCGAGGTCAGACCCAGACAGGGTGGTGTAGGGTAAAGATACGCACTTGTTGTTGAATGTTACGGTGTGGCTCTCCGCCGCCACGCTGACGACACATAGCTGCGGCGACGGACGTTTTGAATATCTTGGAGAAAAGCATATGAAAGAGACGTGTGAACAGGTTAATGTGAGATGTGTTTGCAAGATGCTGAGGTATTGATATGCAGACTGGACCTTTATACTCGAGCGACGAAGTACGGTTGTGTATAGCCTGCTCCGCATGCCACGAGTACAATCAAGCAAATGCAAAGGTTTCAATTGAATATGACGCTGTTACTTAGGCAGGATTTCGAAGTTGAGAGTATTGTATTCACTTGTAACACATTCCAGGGTCTTACTAAATTTCGCGTCGAATAAAGGCGTTGGCCTTCCATGCCAACCGATAGTTTTCCGTAGTGGTTGTGGAGCTATAATACGAGTTTGAGATCGCGCTCACCAGTTTATCTTTAAAAAAAAAGGTGAGGCCCATCAAATCGCAGTCTACCGAAGGGAATGGAAAATTTGGAGTGTGCATCATACCCTCAATATTTTCAATTATTCGATGCCCATGGACTCTTCACAGGATTGGTTCCAAGCTGCTCCAATGTTGTGCATCTTTTTTTTGGTAGGTGCACATCCGCAATTTGAGCCTGAGAGGACAACTGACAGCGGACAACGAATAAAGTCAAATAAGCCAGAGGGTGATCGTGTTGTGTCACCTAATGGATTGGATAGCAGATCTGTCTATCTCAAGGGATTAAAAAACACCTGAGTTTTGGGTTCTTCGTACCAGCGTAGACTCGGGGAGACTCTCTAGGACACAGCCTTCATATCTATAAGCCAGGGAAGGAAGTGATATAACACTATCCCGATGCCCATGAGAGGATCTGTGAAGTGGGTTAGGTTTCATTCAGCCAGCTCATCCAATAAGGTTACCCTTGAGGTCACGGTGGGCCGGTAGTGATTCGAGGCGCGCAGACGTAGCGGAGAGTATACGTATTCGGTGCCAACTGAAGCCGAAATACCAGCTTTTGCTCCGCTCTGGGAGGAAGTAGAGCTCGATTTAGTGTTCAGCGATGAACATAAAATTTTCAATGACGAGCTGATGATCTGAATGGTGAAAGGCCATATTTGCAGACAGACGCCTCCTTCTGCAACCGGAGCTAGTTTTTGTATCAAGAGGTAAAGCGCTCTCGATGGGATCGCCGCTATGCCGAACGGTAACAATCGACTGCACACCGGGCTTTCCATAACACACCGCACAGCATCTGGGCCAGAGCGCTGGACCCTGGTGCCTGTTAACTTATTTCGTTGGGGGGTTGAGGTGGTACGCACGTCGACACACTACCCCTAAAGCCGATGACAACGAAGAAAGAAATGTGAGTGTCATAAAAAAAATTTCATAGGCCTCACTGCTCTCGCTAACTATAAATGTCTTGCAGTAATCATGCAGGAAGTCCTCGTCGTGCAACAGTAACTCCTGGGGCTCATCTGCCTGCAGACGTTCTGCGAATAATAGTTGAGCTGGTGCTCTCGTCGCACGTTGCGCCAGCTACCGTGCTCTGCTGCGTCTCCAAGATGGTGCTGGAATGGACAATCATCATCGTATACCGGTCTCCAATAATTAGCTATGAACGTCTCGACAGCTTCAAAACCGCACTCCGCTCGCAGGCGTCATGTCACAATGCCATCCAAAAACTATATCTTGACGAATCCGAACGCCTCACCGAGCTGGATATTTCGTGTCCCAGACTGAAATATCTAGCCATTGACATCTTCAATTTGTCGTGTCATATGACACCTCATATTGACTGTCCGTCTCTCACACACCTGGCTATCCGCTGCGAATTTCCTCCGAATGAACATATAGTTTTAACACCTTTATATCAAAAGGTCACCCATCTTTTCATTTCTGGAGATTCTACGGGCTTTTTCATTGAGGACCTAATGAGCCAGCACGACTCGCTCGAGTTCCTCACGAGTGTCACGCACCTCGTTCTTGCTATCCCGCCGGCGTGGCATATAGTATATCCTGCACTTTTCAAATGGCTTACCGGCCTTCGTAGTCTCCGTGTGCTTGGTCTCATGTTGAGCCCTTGGACACACGGAAGGAAGGAAGGAAGATCAACACTCTCGTCATCTCTTAAAAGTTTTGGACAAGGAGGACATCGTGAGGCAGTCATTCTTCCGAATTTAAGAATGAACAAAGATCTCTGGAGGGAATGGGATGCTGGAGAGGAGAATGTGTGGGAGATTGCTGAGCGTATGTTGCACGAGCAAATCGACGGTGAGTCAGATGTGTATTTAAGAAACGAGTGTATTCTCATGTCCGAGACAGATGCGAAGTAGATAAAATTTGCGAAGCTAGAAGTAATAATGGTAAAATTGCTCACAACTGTACTATTAATGGTAAGAGCTGGCAAGAAAAAGAAGTCATGTTGAAGCTCGAAATGGAGCAAGAACCGAACAGATAAGCTATGAGCTCCGAGATTGGTGAGCCGGGACGGAGCGTCACAACACCAGTGCATAAGTGCATTTTTCCTCTTCGATATTGAAACATTTTTCAGGTCTGAGTACTATTCTCCTTCAGGCTGGCCCACGAGACGCAACCACATACATTAAACCTTCTGTCGTTTAAGGTAGGAGAGGAGTAGAGTGGGTATTTTAACCTGTCCATGAACTAGTCTCACCAACTGGAAAACGACAGGCATTCCTCCTTGTGTCATACGGAAGAGCATGGTGTCTATCCGGGATACGTCGGACATTGCAGGTCTCGAATAGTGTTGTCACACAAGAATATGCGGTTTCTGCCATCGACGCGGGTTCTTTCCCCCAATACGATGTGGAGTCTTTCGAGGAAACAGCATTTCGAATCTTATGTTCCCTCTGGGGGGAAGTGGAGCGATTATCTAAATTTCACGCCACTCCCAAAGCCTTGTGATGATGGTTGAATGGTACAAGAATCAGTTTTTCCAAAATATCACGCAGAAACATTTAATAACTCAAGAACTCATTGATTCCATCTAGTATGGAGGAACTAGCAAGCAAGAAAGATATTTGATGTTGGCTATGATAGTTAACTTGATCTCGGAGAGAATGGACAAAATTAAATGTATGGCCATTTTGCTGAATATCTATCTTACTTTTGAAGTAATATTTTGCTTTCAAGACGAGCGCTTTGCATCACAGGCTTGCATCTCCAGTACTCCCCCCTTTCTCCTTCAAGATAACTACTTCAACCTTCGCGGCCAATCTGTAAAAACGAACAATGTCGAACATCTCCGAGTCTTTTTCACCTCCAGTCTCCTTGCGGTCGACACCTGATCCACAGGCATCGTTGTCATCTTCTGCATTATCCAAATCCTCGTAGTCGAGCTTATTAAACCGAATGAAACAAAGCTCTACCCTGGTCCCTTAGTCGCTCACGCGCCGCCGTCGCTGCGAGTGGAAGGATTCGGCGTGGGTCCAAGACTTGAAACGCCAGAAAATGCTAGAAGGAGGCATTTGCTTCTAACATCTGCAAAATCAACCAGGGAGCCCCTTGTGCGCATTAATACGAGTAACTCATCATATTCTGCTTCCGTTGCGGATGCCAGGCAGGTTCCGGAGCGGACGGTTCCTATAAGGCGTGCGGCCCGAGGCAACAGAAACTAGGTGCGATATGATAACAATGGTACAATACTCATATTATCATGTGCATGTTCAAGTTTGCTTCATCATGATGTTTGCCATAGTATATGAGATGTCGGAGAGTTCGGAAAGTACGCTCGTGCCCATCTGTTCCTGGTTGCAAGTTTTGAGGCGCAAGGAAAGTTTGATGTGGAAGCAAGGGTGCGTGCCAAATCACTGTCGGGTGGGTAAAGCAAATTAAACCAATTAGCGTTGCGCCGTGTTCATGCTTCAAGTTCATTCAGAACGGCTCCAATGGAAGAAAAATCTTTATTTGTATGAACAAATATTCCCCAGTATACCAATTTCAGCGGGAACTTGAAGACAACATTGAATGCACACTGGCAGTACACCTGCGGAAGAGTGAGTTCTTAGTTAACTATAGACAAGATATGTAGAAAACGCTTACATTCATCAATCGTTGTGTTTCTTTCAGCGCTCTTAAACATCACATATAGGATTACCTACACGGGTTCAAGCGGAAACGTCAGTGATTCCGAGGTTCAAATGCATACGTGTGACATGAACTCTCACCGTGGACACCGCATTGTGGCTCTCGGTGTTCGACTACGACAGGGGTGGCAGTAATACAGGTAGCCATAATCGCGGCGACGAAGGCGATGGAGAAGCGATAGAAATTCATTTTGCGAGAGCGGGGGAAAGGTCTAGTAGCTATAGGAGTGTATAGCGCCGGCTGTTTGAATAGAGGCGTAGTCACGAAGAGGAGGAACTCACGAAA
>MU134746.1:0-35475 GCA_015039355.1 Ramaria rubella
ACTTTCCTTTACAAGACCATAGTGGCACCATTGAGAATGAGGTTCGCATTATTGATCACGGAAAGGAACAAGTCTCAGGGAAACAAAACCTTGATTACTGACACAATCCTCCACTTTAAGTTACATCCAGAACAAGAACGGGCTTTCAGCATCATAGCGAATCATGCCATCAAGCCGCAACAGAAGCAGCTGAAGATGTATATAGGTGGCATGGCAGGTACTGGTAAGTCGCAAGTAGTAAAAGCCTTAAGACACTTCTTCGTACAAAGAAATGAAGTCCATCGATTAGAGATAGTAGCACCCACCGGAAGTGCTGCAGCTTTGATAGGTGGTTCCACATATCATTCACTGCTGGGATTTCAAGAAAAAGAAGAAGGAAGAACTTCTGCCACTGCACTCAGTAAGGTCAAAACACGTCTACGGCATTGCGAATACATCTTACTTGATGAAGTATCCATGCTCTCATGTCAAAACCTGTATGACATTAGCAAAAGACTGGCTTTAGCATCAGACAATGCGCAGGATGCCTTCAGGGGCATCAATTTTATTTTATGTGGTGACTTTGCACAATTGCCTCCAGTAAGAGCAAAGGCCCTATATCATATGGATGTTGGAAGAAGACAAGGTCATATATCAACAAAGGATCAAGAATGTGCCATAGGCAAAGCGATCTGGCACCAGTTCACCACAGTGGTGATGCTTCAGGAAAATATGAGACAACAGTCTCAATCACCTGAGGATGAGGCCTTCAGAACAGCTTTGGAGAATATGAGATATAAAGCTTGCACAGAAGATGACATTACTTTGCTTCGATCCTTGGTTTTGAAGGGTAACCTGGTCAAAGAAAGCTTGAGGAATCACGGTTTAGAAGCATTTCAGTCATAACCTCTAGAAACAGATATCGAGATACAATCAACGAGATGGGTGCCACCAAATTTTCTGAAGAAAACAGACAGAAGCAACTGTAGTTGGTTGGAAAATAAACCATAAAAAACAGCAGGATAACATTGTACCAATAGCTGAGGTGTTGTTTGTCAAACTCACCGATCTGCCCAGAACAATCTGCCTGGAAGGGCTCCCGGATAATGTTGTTCCCTTGACTAGAACGACCACAACAATAGAATGTCATTTACCTAATGGAAACATACAGTCCATTATGCGGGACCAGATTGACGTGCTGCCCAATTTTGCCATGACAGATTATGCCTCCCAGGGCAGGACCAGACTGAATAATGTGATTGACCTCACAGGATGTGACTCACATATGTCATTACATGTGTTTATCTCGCAGCTCTACTGTAAATGGCACAGTTATCATGCAGGGTTTTAAACCTGAGGTAATCCAGGGAGGTGTGCCTGGATGGTTGAGACAGGAGTTCAGAGAACTTGAAATCCTGGATGAAATCACACGTCTGAAAGAAGAAGAAAGGCTGCATCCTAGTGTTCAAGGAGACTTTAGGAATGGATTATTAAAGTCCTATCGTGAATGGAAAGGCCCCAACCACGCCCCAGAATGAGTACCGCAGGCTTTGCGTTGGAGTAAAACAGATCCCTTTGACATCTTACTTGATGGAATATGTCATGAATGGAAAATTGTTGAAGGAGCTGAAACTACAACAATGAAAGACATCCCACCACCTGCTAAAAGGTGTCGCCTCACTGTCCCTCACGACAATGTTCTTGATGTACAACATGAAGCAGATAAATGGAACAAGAAACAAAAAAACGAAGACCCTCCCTGCGGTTTTATCCCACCTGCCAAAAAAAACACAATTGTTTAACAACCATCGACTGAATGTCCTTCTAAAGTTCCTGAGGGGTGGATATGGAATGATAATTCCTGTGCATTTGATGCATTCTTTACCATTTTGATCAATCTTTGCAAAGATCATAATGTCACACCATACCAAGTGCTGGGTGAGGGCAATGATTATTTCAAAGTGTTGATGGATCAATTTGTCAAAGTAAAAGCGGGCATTGCAACGTGGGAAGCAGCCAGGGACCAAACTCGAATGGTTATGGTGTCTGAAAAGGAGGGGAGACGTGCATTTGGCTTCCACCGCACACGGATAGCAGTAACAGACCTCATGGAGGCCATGCTCACCTTGACATCCCCAATCATGGTCACACGATGGCAGTGTTCAAAATGCCATGGTGTTGTAGCTGAACGTGAGACCCTATTCTTTGGTCCAGCATTGCATGCCTCAGTTATGGAAGGAACATGTGTTCAGTATGGACCTAAACATTGCAGAATTGTGGGGTCACACACAGCACTGGTTCAACATGAGTCTCTGCAACAAACAAAAGAAAACCTGCAGAAGGTGTAGGAAACAGACTGGGGAAGGAACATACCAGTATATCACAGCACCTAAGCTGATTATTATCACCATGGAATACATTTCCCAAGCAAGAATAGACAGACATCTGGAAGTCAGAACATTAGAACAGGGAACACTCACACTTCGACTGGCTGGGGTTATATACTTTGGCGGTGAGCACTTCACAGCTCGAATAGTTGATCATGGAATGAAAGTGTGGTATCATGATGGGATTACCACAAAAAGGTCTTGTACATATGAAGGAGATCTAAGTTCCCTGTCAGATCAAGAAATGTGGTTTAAGGAAGGCAGAAGAGTATCTTCTCTTATTTATTCTCATGTTTGATCACACTGGGGGCATGAGCAGATTTTTTAGTGTAAAAAATGTGATAAAAATGCTTTTTCCTTACAGGTTATTCATTCACTGTTCTGGTTGAAAAATCTCCCAAAAATGCTGCTTTTTTATCAAGTTTTCGGACCTGAAAATCTGGTACATATTTCATTTATAGGCATGGGAAATGGATGTAAAATGTGAGAAATAATGAATTTACTTGTTGATTTCATGCCACAAAAATGTAAGGACAATCTTGGTTTTCATTGACATTTTCAACAGAAAAGAACCAAAATTTATCCAAGATTTCATAGTAGAAAAAGGTGAGAAAATTAGTAAAATATATGAGATTTTCATGAGATTTTTCAAAACTATTAGCGAATGAATAATCCAACCTTTTTCTTTAGTTTTTGCTAGGAAAAACCTGATGGATAAATGTTTATCCCTTGGATAATCATTCACCCATAGGCAATATATAACAAGTTTTCTGAACCGAAAAGGCAATGAAAAAGTCAATGGATAAGAGTTTATCCCTTGGATAATCATTCACCCCATAGGCAATATATAACAAGTTTTCTGAACCGAAAAGGTCATGAAAAAGTTAATGGATAAGAGTTTATCCCTTGGATAATCATTCTTCCATATGGGGGTAAATGTTCTGCCTATGGCAGAATGATTATCCAAGGGATAAACTCTTATCCATGGACTTTTTCATTGCCTTTTCAGTTCAGAAAACTTGTTATATATTGCCTATGTGTGAATGATTATCCAAGGGATAAACTCTTATCCATTGACTTTTTCATGACCTTTTCAGTTCAGAAAACTTGTTATATATTGCCTATGGGTGAATGATTATCCAAGGGATAAACATTTATCCATCAGGTTTTTCCTAGCAAAAAACTAAAGAAAAAGGTTGGATTATTCATTCGCTAATAGTTTTGAAAAATCTCATGAAAATCTCATATATTTTACTAATTTTCTCACCTTTTTTCTACTATGAAATCTTGGATAAATTTTGGTTCTTTTCTGTTGAAAATGTCAATGAAAACCAAGATTGTCCTTACATTTTTGTGGCATGAAATCAACAAGTAAATTCATTATTTCTCACATTTTACATCCATTTCCCATGCCTATAAATGAAAATATGTACAGATTTTCAGGAAAGAAAACTTGATAAAAAAGAAGCATTGATTTTAAGGTGAGATTTTTTTCAAAATCCAATGAAAATCATTGCAATTGTGAAATGAAATAACGTCTGAAGGATGGATAATACGACATTAATGATTTGGCAGACAGAAAACAACTAGTAGCATCACATTCAGATGGGTTTTTATGCTCGCTATAGTTTGAACTCAAATTTTGCTTCTTACAGATAAATCTGTCCACACTAAAAATCTGCTCATGCCCCCAGTGTCAGATGGCGTGAATAAGTTCTATGGTATGGCAGACACAAAGACAGTGTTACGATGACATGTATTTCTACACATGTAATATGAGTTTAAATATTTGACCATATCCATACAATGACAGTCCAGCACCGGTCGACCATGTTTGTAAAAAGACAGCCTCAGCTCCACTGACGTAATAGCTTGATTACGTAACAGGATTGGAATCCAATCCCATTATGTAATCAAGGTGGCTGTGAAAGCATATTACATAACGAGATTGGAATCCAATCCTGTTATGTAAGATTGTGTCATGTTCACCAAATATAATATTTTTAACTTCTCATTTTTCCCACACTAGCTACCAGTGACAATACAAATTTGCTTGGGTCAGCAACATGGTCCCCAAATAGACAGCAGACCCATGTAAGGCAGGTGACTAACTAAACACACACTGGCATAGTCCAAAACACATCCATGAAAAGAAATGCATCAAGCATGATTAAGATGACAGCTTTGGTGATATCTGTTCTTGCCTCATCAATGTGCATAGTTTTAGCCACCATATCTTGGAAGATGGCCTACACCAAGAACATCCACAAAAATTATGTAACAGGATTGGAATCCAATCCCATTACATAATATTGCTTATATTTGTTCTAAACAACGCCAGCCCCATTGTGTGACATACATGTGATAGTCATGTGGAGCATTCCTAGCTTCAATTCACCACTGATTTCAAGCTCAATGACTATGAGAATGAGGCCCAATTCCGATTGATAAGCAAGTCCTCTTTATATCTATCAATGATTCTATCATCTTAAATTCAAAGTGAGAGGATATAACCATTGGAACTGTTTAGAGAATTGGTAGCTGTCGTTAACAATGCAACTTGGTTATGTAAACCACACCCCAGACATTCCATGGAAGAAAAATGAAGACCAATATACTTCAATGGAATCGTACCTGCCGAGCGGAGCTGCGGCCTGCTTCCTGCTAGTCGGATAGATAGACAAAGTCCATAAATAAAGTAAAACAGCGAGCGAGGCGGTGTGTGCTGTGCTACGAGCGACGGATAAGATGGAACGATGTAGGATGCAGAAGTGTATGTGAGTCGTGCTGACCAGACAGATATGTCATACCACACGCCCTCATCCCATCCAAAATCATATAAACGTATAAACCCAAAATTCGGGTCATGCCTTCTCATTGTCACAACGGGTCTACACACCCGAACAAATAAGCCTCTGGAAAAACATGCCTTGTGTCGTCGGGCTGAAACTCACCGCACAACCCTCCCCGCACCATGCCCGTACGTACCCATACCTAAAGCCAGGGCAAGAGCCAGAGCTAGAGCCAGACCGTTACCCGGGTCACCCTGCACTCGCACTCCAGTAATGCTGCTCATGCGGATGGTCCTGCTCATAGAAGGCGTGCATATCATCGAGGGAGCTGGTGCGGGGCGCTGGTGCATCCGTACAGGCGAAGAGCGTCGAGGATGGAGAAACGTCAGGTCCGGAACCGGAACCGCGTGTAGATGTGGGGTGCATAGGTAGATGCGCCCCTTCTAGGTAGGTGTCGACGTTGGCGATGCGGTGTTAAGACCAGGCGTCGTGAAATAATATGACCCCTCGCGTGATCGACGTCGTATCATCCCTCACCTTATCCACCCCCGTCTCATTCGAGCCACCACCAAGCCCGACGTATGGAAACACCACCGTGCAAGAAGGGCGGCATATGCATTCATTCTGCCTTTGCTGCCCTCTCCTCCCTTCTCGCCATGCTCTTTCCGAACACCACCTCGCTTCTCAACCCTCAGCATCAACAAGCGTAGCATACTGCCCTCCTACCCTGCACGAACACCGGCCGCGAGATCACTATCTGACGAGGAGCGTGACGCAAGCGGCGTACGCAATGAGGAACTGTATAATGTTGGGGTCGGGAACGGGAGGTGGTCCTGGTTGGGGTTTGGGTAGAGGATGGGCGGAGCATAGTTGCAGTGTGGGACGAGTGATGTGTATGGACTCGTAGGCGGTGTCTTCTCCATGCGAGCGGGGTGGATGGGTGCAGAACGAGCAGAAGTGTGAGAACCTTATACCGCACGGGATCATGTCCAGTGACAAATGAGTGGGTAATTATTTGCGTGCGCGCGCGTCTTGCGTCGGGGCGGGGCTGCTGGCAGACGTAGAATAGATCTGGAGGCGGGTATGGACATGAACGTCTGACGCAGTGGTGGCTGCAACGAGCTAAGCACGGGGAAGGGTGGCGCTGGCGTGCGCAAATGTTTATTTCTGCGCTGCGGAGGAATACACACCCGCCTCCACCAATGCCAGCTGCTTTGTCCCCATTTCCACACCCACATCCGCTCTCTTTGAAACTACTAACAATTCCGACCTCCCATCATTGTCACATCCGCGCACGCCGACGCGCTCTTCGTAGAGGGTGTTGAGGATGAGGAATGTGCTGCGGAGGGTTAGGGAGGGCTTGGGGCTTCAGATGGGAATTGAGAGCCGAACTCGGAATGGTAGATGGAACCGGACATGTGGAGACATGCTGGATATGAAAGGCAAGCACACCTAGGTTATCTACCATCTGTCTCTACCATCTCGTCCGCATCGTTCTGTTGAGATTCTGGGTCGCGTCGGATCGCGGCAAAACGGGCCAGGTCACGTTTTGTCGCGTAGATCAGACATCAGATATTCGGGACACCTATGAGGAACCTTCTCTCCCTTTGATGTCCGAGTGACTTGCAAAAAGCGTCTTCAAATAATTTTTAAGGTGAGCAGTATCATAGGTGTGGTATTACATAATTACGGTGTGTGTCTCCAGCTGTGCATAAATAACAGGTGCCCCCCACCAGTCCCAAGCTGTTTACGCCCCACTGGCAGCTAAATGTGTTTCCGTAATTAAGGCCAAATTGGGGGCCCCTTTGAGGTTGGTCAATTTACATAAATGAAGCAAAGGAAGCGGAGGAACCTGTGTTGCTCAGCCAACAGAACACAATATTGGATCAGTTGGCACATCAAGAAGCGTAGTGCCATCGCCAGGACCTGGAGGTGTCTAGCTTTCCCATCGCCACCGCTTGGTCGTACAAGCAGATGTCAGGCACCGATTTACCTATGGCCATTTGAAGATTACAGCTTGACTTGTTGTCAAGCTCTTTGAAAACTCCTCCAACTGACTTTCGAAGGTTCGCCCGTAATTACTTTATGTTTATCTAACCTTACGCTTTGGCATGTTTCACCCTTGGTATACTCCATGACGCGTACATACATCTCTTTTCTTTTCTTCTACAACCATCAGAATACACGAAGAGATTTCATGGTACTATCAGATGCTTTCTACACTGGTTAGGCTCTTATCCATGTGACAAACGATGTCGTGGTGCTCATAATACCCTCAAAGAACAGTTGAAATACGCCTTAGCATTTACGTCGTCATTATTTCTTCATCTTATTTATCTCCTCCATCCTCTTTGAAAACACGCCGGAACGAAGCCCTCCGACCTTCGTTCTGTTTGGTTTGCAAGTTGTGTTGTGTGATTTCAACGCGTCTTTCCGCTTGAATGTCGTGAAACTTAGATAGACGTCAGCATAACAATCACGCAGTATTTAAGCATGTCATTCACCATGAATTGCAACTGAATCGTTTCAGTTGAGAATTTTTATGCCTTCGAGCGTTTGCTTCACTGGCAAATTTTGCACTGAAGCGAGCGATGTTGGTTTTTGTATGTAACAATCCGATTCACGAACCCACCTGCAAACCACACATTCGTAGGATGTGGGTTCCCCAAAATGTTCTTTTAGAACATGCGCGCGAGCGGCGTCCAGTTGCCTGATTTGCTTTTTGCAGTATCCGCACTCCCATGTTTTAGGGCATTCGACAACACGCTGGACCATGCGTTCTGAATATTTATGCTTGTCATCATCTCCTATACGCTGGTAATAATGGACTTTTTCTGTCGGCTCGACAGAGGATGATGGCTTATGAGAGGAAAGTGGTCAGATGGTGATCGATGACGGTCAGGATGTATGTCAAGTAAGTACCTGATATTCGTGCTTCAGCTCTTTGAGACTCTCTTTTCTGTAGGCGGAGGCGGTGTGCGCAGCGACAATGGTATCAGATTGAACCACGGGTAGGGCGTGATGCAGTGGATAAGACGGCGGAGGGGCTTCAAGTTCGGAGCTGGGATCTTCAAAATCTGGAGGCGGGTTCTGATTGTTATAACGGAAAGATGTTGTGACCTGTTTCTCTTCCCCCTTTGGCCCTCGCGACGCTATCCCGCTCCACTGGAGGGGTGCTTGATATTCGATGTTGTTCATATAGTTGTTGAACGATGTGGGTGGAATCATCTCGATTTCGTTGGAGGAATGAGAGGTGAGTCGGGGGAACGAAGTAGTACAGAAGGGAGGACGCATTCATTTGAGCATTTATAAAATGCCCTATTCTCCCTTGGCGATACATCCGGATGGGCGGTTGAATGCATAGTTCCAATCCCGAAGATCACCTGGCGTGAGATGAGCGTACTGATGACCGAACGTGCTGCGCGCCATCAGGTTCAAGATTCTAGAATGACAACAACTGGCACTACTCGTACTGCCTTGAAATCTATATCGATGCCAATATCTTCCAAAATGACCACTCATACTGCCTTAAAATCCATAGCGATGTCAATATCTTCCAAAATGACGGATGTCACCCGCATGGGTTTTAGAATGCCGAATGTGCATGGAAAACACAAGGAGAGCAGAATGTCTTCAGATTTCACCAAGAAGCCAGCGAAAACGTACAGTCCCAAGGTGTTTTCAAGGATTGTAAAACACTTCGGCAGAAATATCATATAATTCTGGCATTCTTCATCCAAGTTTACATTGAGTTCTGCCTTTTAAAGAACCAAAATGTTGCAACAGGCTGTGATGATGATGATGATGATGATGTTCCAGTGGCCTTCTTTGAGCATGGAAACATGTTTGGATACTTCATGCTTCTCAGAAGCCCTTAACCAAGAGAAAACATCCATCCTTTGTGTTCTGGAGACATGGTTTCATAAACATAAAGGAGAGCAGACATTTTCTTTGGTTATGAGCAACCAAGAACAAAAGGTATCCAATGCCACTGAAGCAATATGATTTCCACTCTGCATGCATATCTCACAACATTGTGTTTATAGTCAACTTTAAAGCAGCCAGAACAGTTTTGCTTCCAAAATGCCAAGAACTATTAGGAGTGCTGGAGTGGCCATTTCAACAGTGTTTTTCAATTTCATTTAAGTTATTTAAACAGCTTTCCCCCAAAACAGCTGTTGAGTTTTCACCAAAACTCATTTAAATAGATTTT
The DNA here is from genome assembly GCA_015039355.1 of Ramaria rubella. Classification (NCBI taxonomy): domain Eukaryota; kingdom Fungi; phylum Basidiomycota; class Agaricomycetes; order Gomphales; family Gomphaceae; genus Ramaria; species Ramaria rubella. The sequence goes on from MU134746.1 coordinate 9,372, forward strand.
GTTTTGGCCTCCTTTTTCAGCTTTCTAGTAGATATTTATTCATCACAGAGTGAATGATAAGAAGCAGTTATAATGAAGTAATTTCATTATATGGATCAGCAGTGGCAAAAACAGCTTCAAAGCGGCTTGAAAACAGATGTGAAAACAAGCTTGAAGTTCACAGGTGGTTCCCACTCTGATCATGCCAGGTATTACCCACCTGCCAGAGGTCTGAGCATGTACCTAGGAATGTTATTGTTGAATTTTTTTCAAAATATTTTAACACTTGTTCATTGGCTGCAAGCATGCTAGATTTGTGCTATGCCACACAAGGTGATGATTGATTTATGATCCCTCTCCCTGTATAATCTGAAGTCTATGTTTTTATATAAGATAGGCCTCATCCATACTCATCAAGGGTCATGTGACCTTAGCTGGTACGGCTCTCTCCACCATCACAAAAACAATATTCTGAGACCACAGAATGCTTCTATAAGAGCTAAGCTAGAATCCCTTGGTTTCAGATTTTTAGTTGAGTGATTATTGAATGAGGAGTTCACTATTTTCAGCCAAGCAAAAGCAATTTGTATAAAGTGATTCTTTCATTATTCCAAGCAGAAAAAAAAAATTGGTCTGAAATATTTTGCACTGATAATAGGGGTGATCAGAGTTAGGAGATTTGGTGGATTTGATGGGAGATTTGATGGAGGATTTGGGATGGGAAATTGTCAAATCCTGGAAAGCGACTCTGGAGTTGCTTTGGCCGATTTAGAGTTGATTTGGCACTGGATTTGCAAGTATTTCAAATGTAAATAGTTATTAGAAATGTCACAAGTATTCTATTATGATTTACTAGACGTGCAATAGTAAATCGGCTCCAAATACTGTTCCCAATCTGGGGTATCAGAGTTGACTGGTCAGATTTGAACATTTCTCATTACTCTCGGTTGCTCAAATCCAACACCAAATCCCCCATCAAATCCACCAAATTGGCTGACTCTGATCACCCCTAATGTCTGGCACTCCAGCTAATGGGTGGGCCATCCAGGCATTAGGGTTTTCTGGGGGTGCCAGCTGACCTCCAGCTGAAGTAACCAACATTTTGAAGAAGTTTTATGCAAACACCAGTGAGACCTGAGCAGAACGGAAGTGATTTAACTTCTGAAGATATTTAGATCACATTTAACTGCCAGCCTAACCTCTAGGATGCTCAATTTTTTTTTTCATTCTTTGCACATTATGAGGTCATGTGACCCTTGATGAGTATGGATGAGGCCTATCTTACTTTGGGTTGAGTGAGAAGTCAGAAATATTTGTGGAGTCATATAACACCAGGCTTGTGATACAAAATCAGAGCTCAAATCACCAATGATGGTCTTTAATGAGCCAGCACCAATATTCTACTAAGTGTTGTGACAGACAAAGCTCAAGTCTGGATACTAGGATGAGAAGCATTATTATATAGTAATGCTAGATTTGTGTAGGTGTTCACAGCTCTTGCTGGGAGCTGTAGACACAGATATCGATATTTGCAGATAGAATGGAGATTTTGACTTCCTGCAGGAAAATGTGACCAAGGGCAAGGTTCCTCAACACAGGAATACTGCAAGAGATTATTGCAGAAGGCAATGGGATAAGCACTGCCTACACTGCAGAAACAGATGTAAGATGATTCCCTTATCTCAGCTTGTTATCAAGACTTTTGATAGATGAATGCAGTATAGGCAGTTCTTGAACAATAGCCAGGCAGTGTATTCCATTCTATCAGATCCACCTCACATGTATGACACATGATCCATCACTGATTTTCAAGAGCTCCAACTAAACTGAAAAGACTGTTTGGCCAAAGCCAATGTCCCCCAGACATATTTGAAGTCAAATTGCTGCTCAGCAATTTGTTCATAAAGTTAATCAACTCCATGGATACTTCCACCTGAACTTGTCAGAGCAAGAGACATAACTCATCATTGCCCTTCATTATGAAGGCAGGAGCATTTTTGTCCAAACATAGCGGGTCAACATTTCCACCCTCATCAAATCCAAGTGTCAGAAAGCACTGAATGAGTGATTGATATCCTGGAGGGAAGACTCGAAATTAGCTCATGCTTTGAGTGTTTGAGGACTGTGATGGTTATGACTAGTGACAAGAAGTTGGAATGTGGGAGAGTTTTCCGGTAGAGAAACTGATATTCGCCATCATAGAGGTTTCGATAATGTCTTTGAACTGTGGTGCCATAAGAGCATCATCATGACACTCAACCTTATCTTGTAATGCATTGACAATGCTTGTCTTCATCCTACAGGATAGAGCCCGACCAGTCCGAACGCAATAGACCTCCAGATATGCCTCGGGGCGGCCCTAAGATCAGCTGCGACTAAAGAACTTTGCTTAATGATGGTTAAACATCTCCCTGATAGCTAGCTGTTGCTGGTATTGCTGATTTGCCACCTCTCGCTCGGGCTACCATGGAGCCAAAAGATGTTTGGTTGTTGAAAATCAACCAGCTAGGCATCGATCTCGTGCCGGATCACATCCCGTGTCTGAGTATGGCACCCGAAACCCAGCGCTCATTGTTTTAGAAGCTTCGGACAGTTGATGAGCAGTCTCTCATCTCCTGAAGAGGTGCGGATTGTCAAATGAGTGCGGGAGAATAATAGACTTGCAGGCAGACTCACGGAATGATTCAATAACCCGCATCGTCTGGACTCACCAAATAGGGCGATACGTTTCTTCAAATCATCAAGTGTTGTCCGATAGTATAGTTGTCGAGCTCTTTGGAAATTGTGCGTGCTACCGTCTGATAGACAACGTTCCACTGTGCGCTCTGATGAATGTAACGTGCAACTTCGGGTATAATGGCCTGTTTCAACGATACGACCTTCTCTTCCTTTCGACTGTGCCAATCTCCTTGAGAAGAGAGAAAGTCTATCGCGCACTGGTGCTCTTAATTCTTCGACGAATTTCTTCTCATTTTTAGCACCTATTCGCTCGGTATTAGGTGGTAAAAGCACGGGATTCGAACAACAACCAACTCACCTTTTACGACACAGATATCGCCATCGTCGCAGCTGCATCGATCGGGTGGATCTGCAATAGCGCGAAGATGGTTCGTGTTAGGTCGGTGAAGGGTGCAAACCTCTCAGAATGCTATCATATCCTTCAGACTTCCAACATGAGCTTCACGAGACTGCTCAAGATGTCCACAGAATTCTCGACAAGGTCCAACATGCCTGTCGCATGTTTTAATCAAAGATGTCCGTAAGGGCATGGGATCTCCGTCGATCATCGACAGGGCCCTAGCGAGTCGGGACAATACCTATATCAGAGTAATGGATTTCGATTAGACTCTGAGGTACCCACAAAGGAAAATATGAAAATTCGGTATATGTTTGGCTTGAAAGAAGGTGGAGAGTTGGATAAGGATACACGAGAATATCGATCACGCAAGGAGAATCTAATGGCAGACCCACTGGGTTCCTGGTCCAGTTGCTTCAAGTAGGCATCAAAGAGATCGCTCATTGAAAAAGCAACTTCGTCTGATCTATCGCCAAGGTGTAAAAAACGCGCGAATCGATTATAGCGGACTTGACGAGTGAGGATATCCAAGTTAGTAGGGAATACGCCCTTGCCTCGCTCGCTATTAGCGAACAAATAAAAGGTGTGCTGTAAATGCTTACACACCTGGATCGAGAGACCATCAATGAGCCCAATCACAATGGCTCACACCAGTCCTAATACACTTCTTCCTGTTGTCGCCGGTCGACACCTTGAGATTTTGGGCCCTCATACTCCGCATCCACTACATTTCTGAGAGATGCAGAAGACGGTGAGTCTCTGCAGCACGGCCATGGCGTCGATGCCGCTCATCTGTTGTATTGTGCCAGACGGCTGTTAGAGGACGCTTGGGAACTACAGTGTCGGGGTGAACAGCATCCAATTGAAACCCAGTTAGACCAGGACCCCACACATGTGTGGTCTTGGTCTAACCAGTCAACCTCAAACGCCTGGCGAATTCTCATCTCATGCGCACTACCGCGAGTCAGAACTCTAATAGGAGTACACAGGTGTTCGACTTGGATCAAATCACAATACCCACAGTTAAGATAGACGTCACTTAGTCTCAGCTAACCATAAGCGCCCGCGGCAGCCACTGCAGCAGCCTGACTTCTGTCTTCGACACACATCATTTTAAGACAAACTGTCACCATAGAATTGATTAGAATACAATGAAGTACAATGCTATGGAATCATTTTTTATAATGATAATCTCAACCAAAAGTTATGGAGCCAAACTTTTTTTATTGCACCAAAATCTCTCAAACAGCTTCCCCAATAGCTAGAGCACATCATGTATTTTCGGAGTGGTCAAATTGGCCGCTTACATAATCAATCCGGCAATTCCCAAGAGGCTTCCACCATCCAAGAAAGACCTCATAGAGCCTACCCAGTGCATCTAAAAGCCTTAATTTTGTCTTATATGGCACCTAGGAAGGCTGGAGTAAATAGAAGGCTGAAGAATTTGGGTCACCATACTGTCAAGGTGACATCTAATGCTTGGTTTTGCTTGTAGTCAACTGAGTCACAAGTGACCTCGACTGCTGTATAGTTTTGGACTCGAAATGGAAAGTGCCCTCAGTGTCTGTGGATTCATTTACGGGATTCATTCAAAATGAAGCTCAATTACTCACATTTAAAAATGAATGACAGTATGAATCAATTCATCAAGCAAAATACGAAAGCCCTCTGGTAGTAGGACCACAGATATTGGGGTTTCAACCTCCACCATATTGGCTATTTAAGCACCCATTAACCCTAACCCAATGCTGATATAATGGGTGCTTATGGTTAGTTGGGACTAAGTGACACCTATCTTAGGCTCTCAATAATCTCAACACTGACAGACTCAATGGAACGATTCCTTTGCACTAGGACAGACCATGACTTATTCCGCCCCAGTGTAGACACAAATTCACTATGGTCCTGACTGTGGCCTAAGCCTGTTCTGCGGTTGGGAATCATTCGCATTCGCAGGAGTATTTCACAAATGGTGAGCTCGCTATCTCCAAAGCGTTTTGGTTGTTTTGAGGTCGATTGTTATGGATTTGGCAATTAGGCGCACCTTAAGTGCATGTTCCCTAGTCTCAGAACCAGACCCCTGTGTCACATTATTGCAGCTGAGATGATTCAGGGTTTCAAATATGGCTGCAGAGTAACGCTCAACAGGGACTGGTGCACTGCATAAGGAAGGGTGTAGCATGTGTCACACTAGTGTGACATGCATCAATTGCAGCCTTCGATTCGTCACAGGCAATGGAGCACTCCCACGACATTCCTCCTATCGTTGCCATCTTTCTCCTCTGACCTAAACATGGCACTGAGCTTTGAAGGGACATTGATGTCAGGTGTGCCTGTGAGAGTTCTGCTTTTGGGGAGTGGAGAGCAGATGCAATAGCTGCCGGTCAATGACCAGCTTCAACAGCTCAGACAAGAGTAGCATTGCCCCCAAACAATGCATCCAGAATGTATTCATATCTAAGGTCTATATGTATTCAATGACAAGTCTAACACAAACAGGAATGTCACCAGAAGCCTCCTTGAGACGATGAGTGAGTGCCAGATAAATGGGATCACAAAATCTTGTTCTGCAGGTGGGACTGAATTTACCTCCAATGCTTCTTCTTCATCAGATGGATACGCTGAACCAAGTTCGTCAAGCTTGCTGCCGTCCTGGTCATTGTGGCAGTTCATAGTGGTCACAGTGTCACACTGGTGTGACACATGCTACATCCTGCCTTTCAAAGTGCACCAGACCCTCTGGAGCGAGCACCTGCAACCAAATACAACCTCTGACTTAAACTCCGATTACACGGGTTGCATGCTTGTGACAGAGGGATCTGGCTCCGAGACTACATGTTCCCCTCAGGGATTCCAGTATTTAAACTGAGTGTAAACTTAGATTTAAATGTGTATTTTTGATATTAAATTTGGGTTGACATTTAGATAGGAATTGAACATGAAGTATTAGTGGTAAACAAAATGTTGATTTAATGTTGATTTACACTTCATATTTGTACCAACCTGTGTTGGAATTTCAAGTTTAAACTTCACTCAGAATTTGAAATTCTGGCTTCACATTTAAACCTAGTTTAAACCCTAGTAAATCAACATTTTGTTTACCACTAATGCTTCATGTTCAATTCCTATCTAAATGTCAACCCAAATTTAATATTAAAAATACACATTTAAATCTAAGTTTAAACTCAGTTTAAATACTGAAATCCCCCATGTGTAACACCAGAGACATGATACAAAATGTACCCAGAGAAAAGGGTGGGAAAATTGTGCAAAAAGATCGAATTTTGACACCATTTGCATGGTGAGAAAATTGAAAACATAGTGTGTTTTTGGTCAACATTTGTTTGAGGTGCAGATGTTGAACAAAGTTAGGATTTGATTGGGGTGAAAATTAGGAATTTACTTCAGGTTTGTGTCTCACACAATTCAAGGCATTTTTGTTAATTTTATCACAATTTTCACACCCAAGCATTTTGTAAACAAAGTTGCAATTTTCCCAGGGAGAAAATCAAGAACAAAGAGGAAATTGTGGGCACTAATTTCCTTGCCCGTCCTTTAGGTAAGGACAGGTTCTTTGTAGACAGATATACTAGCTGTCCTACTTCATACGTCGTTCCTTGATGGCGTCTGGTATTAGCAGTATCTGTCTGCTGCACTCGGCTCGCGATGATGGCATGGTGAGCATCAATCAGGTTCCACAATGCTTGTTGTGCGAACTGCTGTACTCCTCTGAAGGTAGTATCCACTGATAGTACCTGCCCGATACGGGGCAAGTATCCACTGTTCAATTCGAACGGTGCGTATCCCGTGGTCGCACTGATTGAGCTGTTCAATGTAAATTCTACCATTGGGCATTTCTCGGCCCAATCCTTCTGCGGAGTATTTGTCCTACAGAACGATTCGCTCGTTCTGTTGCTCCATCCGTCTGCAGGTGGAATGCAGTGGACATGAGCAGCTTTGTGCCCATAATGCGCTGCAATTCCCTCCAGAATATGGAGGTGAATTTGGAGTCGTGATCCGATAATATTGACTCTGGTACTCCATGCAAGCGTACTACCTCTTTGAGGTATAACCACACGACTTGTCGTGCAGTCACTCTCGTCGTAGTTGGCACTAGATGCACCATAGACATGAGTCTGTCAATCATGACTAGTAAGTAGTAGTGACCCTTTGATTCTGGCAATGGGCCAACAAAATCCATCCCGATAGACTGCCAAGGTCTATCAGGTATCAGCAGGGTATGCAATAACCCTGCTGGTTGTCTATTGTCCTTCTTTGCAGCCTGACAGGCTGCACAGGATCCACAGAACGACTCTATGTCGGCTGCCATTCCTGACCGCCAGTACGATCGCCTGATGTACTTGTTGGTTTTGAATTGTCCAAAGTGGCCAACTACTCTATGTGCATGATCGATGATTATCTTGACCATTCTCCTCCCCTTGGAAAACACTTCCCAGGGAAGACATACTACATCTTTATTGAACTGGTTCTTTGTCCAAACCAGTCCGTTTCTCACCCCAAATTGAGGGTGAGCCTCAGGATTTGCCAATACTTTCTTAAGTATTGGATCTGTTCCATAGCCATTGGCTACGGCTAGTTTTAGGTCAAACTCACATTCTACACGTGAACGTAGACTCTCTGAGTCTGCACCCAATGTTGTAGCTAGTACATCGTCCTCCTCCTTACCTCCCATCTGTGTGGAAGGTTCTTTTGTTGCTTGTTTCATCTGCTGCGCGTCTATGACACGCTGCTCTGTTGCCTCTTGTAATCGTTGTGACTGTCACGCTGTGGCCATTCATATTTCCACGAATCTATCCATTGGGAGGAATTCTCCTTCTGGGTCTAGCCGTGCATCTGTGTCGATGTACTCTTCTGCTGGGTGAATTCCCCCCTGCTTGTCATTCTCATAATAGCGTGACAGGCAGTCAGCTACCTTGTTCTCCACTCCCGGTACATGTACCATGGTGTAGTTGAATCTGGAGAGAAACTCCCACCAGCGCACCTGTCTATTGGACAGATGCTGTTGTGTCTCGAAGTATTCGAGACCTTTGTTATCCATCACCAGTGTGAACTGGTGACCTAGCAGCTTATCCTCCCATTTCATAAGTGCTTCAAGGATAGCAATCGTCTCATGCTCATGCGTTTTGTAACGCTGTTGCACGGGACTGAATTTCTTTGATAGAAATCCTGCTGGACAACAAGTCATCCAGTCTGGACCTTGTCCGTAAACTGCCCCGACTCCAGATTTGGAACCGTTGGTCACAACCCAAATGGGTTCTGAGCTAGCATGATTTATAGGCTTCAGAATGGGAGCCTTACATGCTAGCGCTTTGATGGATTCAAAGCACTTATCCATCAAGGGCATCCATTGAAATGTCCTATTGTTGTGCACACTTCCTGATAAGGGAGTTGTATATGCTGTCAAATCTGGCATATATGGTGCCAGATACTGCATGAGTCCAAGAAATCGTTGGACTTCGTTAAATGTTCAAGGTCTTCTCCAACCTCAAACCTTCTCCATTTTATCCACATTGGCATGTATGCCTTTGTCGTCTATTATGTGACCAAGGCATTCCATACAAGGCGAATACAAATTGATCTTGGATCAATTTCTGCTGAGGAACAAATGTGCCTCACGTAGAATATCAAACACCTGTCAAAGGTGTTTTTCGTGCTCTTCTATAGAGCTTGAGTAAATAAATATATCATCCAAGTATACATGGACTGATCAACCAATTTGGTTATGAAAAATCAATGTCATGAGACGTTGAAATGTAGACGGCGCATTGCAGTCGCCAATCTGCATAACCCGACTTTTGAATGTACCAAATATGGTCGCAAAAGCCATCTTGTCGACATCTTCCTCAACTACATGTATTTGTTCGTACGTGTCAGACATGTCAAGTTTGGATCGGTACACAGCACGAGCTACGTCATGCCAAATCGTATCCTGGTCTGGGAAGGGTGTAATGTCCTTCACCATGTTGTCATTGTGTAGACGTAGGTCTATTGCTGTTCTGAGCTTTCGGTTTTTCTTCAGAATGCATAGCGCTGGGGCTGCAGAACGTACTGACACTGATACCCACCAACCAGCGGTGGTATACCAGTTGACTTTGTCGATCAGTTCATTTCAAAGTGCTTCCGGGCACTTCGGTAATTGATAATGAAACTGTTTGGTTTCATCCACGAACTTAATTTCGTGGTTGATCTCCCTCCAAGGAGGAAGTTCTAATGGCACACCGCCAAAGAGGTCTGCGTACTCTAGTTCCCATCTTTCCCTTAGTTTGGGAAAGTCCTCCACCATCAATGACAGTGGCTCGGTGCCAGTACATCCTTCGTCAATCCCGTTGGTACATTGGTCAAGTAGACCAATGTCAATTTTTCTTGGGTTTTCTTTCCTTTTTGTCTTGTCTCACCTCCCATTTGGCAAGCTCGTGGATGGCTCCACGTGCAACAAGGAGCCAGTCTCAAGTCATGGTTTGTGGCTCACTAGATTAGGCTTAAGACTCGCGATTTGAGTCTTATGTTCATTCAGGTTTTTATAGTCCTGCTGCTCTTCCCAAACATTTGCGTGGTTCGGAATTATGTCCATTCCCATACGAATGCATCCCTTGTCTCTAAAGTCGAGGGATATCCCTAATCTACATAGGAATGGTGTTCCTAGTATTGTGTCATAGTAATCTACATTCGCTATATCGAAGTATTCCTCGATATTACATTCACCAAAGTGGATGGTGGTGTGTGTTCCATAGTTGATGGTCGACTTACTGCCAACACATGCTAGCTGTAGACCAATTGGACATTCGAGTTTGAACGTCTTAATGCCTACAGCACGTATGAAACCTGGAGAGAGCATGACTCCCTCACACCCACTGTCTAGCAAACAGTGGGCTCTGACGCCACCAATCTCCCAATACCTGGAGATTGTTTGGTTGTCTATAAACGCCCGTTTGGGGCGCGTCTTATCACATGGTCTGAACCAATGATCATAGACAGGCTCAATGGTCTTGTCTATGACTCCTGCATGGATGCAGAAGTCCTTGTTTCGACTTAACCCACCACTGACAATGGTAGTTGGTGTCTGCGCCACATATATGCGCCGCCTTTCCTCATACGATCCTTCTAGCGGACATACTCTGTCTGCTTGATACAAGCTTTGTGTTCTCGTATCGTTGTCGTCATCCCATTCATAAGGCATGATTTCCGACTGGTAATCCACGACTAGTTCACCAGTCTCATTCTCATGGTCATCCTGGACGTCCATTCGCTCGTCTGGTTTGCCACTTTGTGGCTCCTCCTCCCCTTCATGAGCAATCCCTGAGTGCTCAACCACTTCTTCCAACCGTGCACCTGCTATGCGTGGTTTGTTCTTCCACTGCGGGCAATTCGGCTTGATATGCCCAACTTGTCCACACTCATAGCATGTCAACTCTGTGCTACGTCCTTGACCCCCTGGACCTCCAGAAGGTTTCTGTGGAGGACGAAAAGCTACTACAGCTCCAGCTCTAGCTCTCTGCGTAACCTGTACCCCTGTTTGGGGTACCGTCGGCCTTGTTTCTGTTTGAGGTCGAGCATTCAGCAGACAATATATCGTCTGCTTCACCGTAGGACGGCTTCCTGCATTATTGGCTCAAGATGAGCTTGGCACAGCCTGATTTCGACTAGCTGTCGAAGTTGGCTTTGCCTGTGGCATGTGAGTGCTGCTAGTCTCTGTTTTCCGTGACCCAATGTCATATTGAGACACATCCTCTACAGCCTTTGCGGCTTCATATAACTCAGTTACTGAAGTGAATTCTGTCATGTAGCCTAATTTTAAGACTTCATGACACAGTGCTTCTCGAAGTGCTGCTACGAACCGTTTATGGATCGTATACTCATCTGGCAGATGTATCATCCGCGCTGCATACTTCGTAATATCATTCAGTAATTCCTGAACGGTTCTGGTCCCCTGCACAATTGTGTCGAACTTATTCGATGCATGCCTATGCGTGAGTGCATGATGGAATCGCTGTTGTAGCCCAGTGATTGCACTCTCCAGAGTCCAGTCGATTACGACTCGATCATGACACTTGATATTTTGGGCATACCACTCCAATGCCTCGCCCTTGAGGTGAGTGCCTAAATAGTTTAACTGGAGTTCCATACTGGATGGTCCCAGTAGACTATTCATGCCTATCCATCTCAGAATCCCTGAGACAAAGTTCTCAAACTCTTTGAGATCTGCTCTCCCAGCATATTCTGCTGGATGAGGTAGTTTTACTCTGGCTTTGGCAAGCACAGATTTGTCTGGCTCACTGTCCTTGTGTTTCTCAAGGGCAGCTCGCACCATCTTTGTGACACCATCTACATATGTAGACAGATTTCCTCCTACCCTCCTGGATCCTCCTTTCAGGATCCGTGACTGCTAGCAATACCGCACGCGGTATCGCTTGTATCTGCCTGTGCAGCCGGGGGACGTGACTATTCACATCCTGCTGAACTGGCAGATCGACGATGTCTTCGTCAATCTGATACAACGGTCGACATTTGTCAGCCATTAGAAAAGAATCCCTCAGCCTATAGCTGCTACTGAGGACAGATTGAGCCACTCTCGCTGACTCGATCAGTTTATCGAAGGCTTCGCCTTTGATTCCTACAGTATATGCCTCTTCGACTAGCTTATCTGTGTGTTGAGCACAGAGTTCTAGCACATGGTGTTTCCATCACGATGCCTTATGTTCAATCCTATCCCAGTGATCAAACTCACGTTCAAGACTAACGTGAGTGCTAGTTGTAGTGCTGACACTGTCAGTGTCAGACTTCATCATCTCCCGCAGTGACTGTTGGGTCACTGCTTTGAGCACTTCTTGCTCATTATAAGTTTTTTTTGATCTACAAATTCCTTCATGGATATTTTCTCTATCACGAGCATCTAACTCGTGATCTGTCTCCTCCTCAGTACGCTGGCGCGTACTAGCGCTGTCTTGTTCTATCGTCGCACTAGGTTCCCAAGGACCACTTCTAGTGCTTGGACCAGCCGGAGGCGGCATCCTCTGTCTGTCTCGTCTCCTGCGAGCCTTTTCTGCCTCACGGTCAACTTCACAATCCCTACTGGGATTGTTGCCACGCTTGGGGACCTTTCCTCGCAAAGGTCCCTGCACTTCTTCCTCCAGGGACTGTATTAACAGTTCCATACCATCTCCTAAGGTCTGGAGTTGGTTCGCGGCGTCGTCCACTGCACAAGCTGCCTCAGCCGCTCGCTGGCTCACTTCACGCGTAGTTTCTACGCATTTACGGCTCTCCTTGAGAGTCGTAATCATTTGGGCAATGTGTCCGGTTGTATGTTCATATTGCCGGGTTTCTTCCTCCTGGCATGCCGACTTTTGCTCCATCATCCCTGATTGGGATGATGAACTTCGTGGTCTGCAATGTTTCTGAACATATGGGAACTGTGACATTTGCACCCCTGGCGACTCATCCGTGTCGCTTGTTGGCAGTTCTCTCAACTCATCGAGAGACGATCATAACTTTGACCTAGTCGAGGTTCTTCTAGTTTTCTTAACAGACAATATATCGTCTGTTTCTGACTCGTCCTGTGCGGATCTTCTTCGATCTGCCGATTCTCGCTTTTGACTCCTAGAGTCGGAAGCTATGGGCGTCATAATGATACGAGGACTTGTTATCCTCGTCAGCATTCCCATTCGCCTGTCCACGTCGTGGGCAGGCTCAACTCTCCTGTCTGGGCCCTTGGCTGTGGCCCCAGACATATCTGGATCCTCTCAGGATCTAGGCATTTGGCTTTGATTCCTTATCGACGCCATAGATCTACGGTCTATCAGCCGCGCTGTGGTATTCTTCTATTGATTAGAAGAATAAACAGTAAACGGCTGTTTACTGTTTCCAATGATTCCAGCGAGTGGTACTTGTCGGTTTGGGTAAAAAGATTGGTTGATCTTTTTCTTTTTGTTATCGCAGTGCTGCCAGGATTGGCAGTCAAAAATGTGTAAGATTCTGTTCACACTCGACAGACTATGCCAATATTTTATTGGTATCTGCGTGTGGTGTGTATAAAAGATTATCTGTCTTATGTAATTACTTGTGGACAACTGTATAGTTGTCCACTATCTACAGGTGCCCCTAATGGGTCACTTATATAATACCTCCTATAAACCACTCTGGTGGCTTATGTTCCTCTATCGGTAGCATATATGCTACTGTAAGAATATGCCTTCTTACAGGATCCTCATCAGGCTTGTCATCATCACCTTGTTTATTGCCCTGGTCAACTATATCAGCAGGTGGGTCAATCTCCATAGCTTCATCTTCTAGCTCTGGAATGACAGGAAGATGAAACCCTTCTTGAGCCTTCTTTGATTTGTTCCTAGCAGTCCTTGCTTTCTTCATGGCAGATGCAGATGAGCACAAACTCATGCAGGCACTAACACAAGATTTGTCGATGATCACGTGCTCACTCTAAAAGTGCTTTTGCTCCAACGAACTACTAGTGCATACTCTAGGTTCCAAACTACAGTCAAGCCAGCTCCCATAGGAGGACATTCAAGCAACCCTTTATTACTATATCTATAGACCAAGATGAAGATCTAATAACCCCTTGTGTGATCATTGATCTGACTGGCTCTAGAGTTCTGTGTTTTTTTTCTCATCATCTATCACATGAAAATGATCATATTTGCAGCTGTTTTTATTATTATTCTATGTCTCAGTTACAGAATGACACAGTTTCACTACCTAATTGACCCTAAAATTGAGACTCACCTGCCCCAAATAATAAATTGCCTGCAGATAAAGCCCTAGGTAAAGTAAAAAACTGCTCAGAATTAGTACTTTATTGAGAACTGAATTTTTATGCACTTACGTAACATGTTTGCAGAAATATTGAGGGATTGGTGGCAGCAGTGCTAGCTAATTAGCATCAAAAGGTACAAGCTGATGTTTGGGCAATATTCTGCTAAGATTTATGAAATACTCAGGTACCGTTATTCTCCACATTCCTCTCCTAATCCCTCCTTTTTTTTGCCACATCTATTGGTACGCAATGCAAAGACCGGCGCACACAATGGTTACAGGTTGGACACTCCCCATCACAGTCCAGTTTCCCTGGATAGCAATCAAAGTAAGCACTATACAGCTATAAAATCAAGGAGCAGAACTGACTTGTTCTGCAAAACTGGCAACTCCTATTCTGATGCCACTTCCCACTGACAGACTTTCCATCAGCAACCAAGAGTTTAGGGGGCTTCCGCATCCTTTTACTGGAAATGTTTAATGTGCGCATGATGAACACATGGAGAACTTGACCAAATTTGAACATGGGATATCAGAGTGGTACTGGATGTGTGGCCAGGTTCAACGAGCTGTTAAATAATTGGAAACAACTCACTGACAGCACGAGAGCACTGGTGTGAGGGTGCTGATCAACGGATGACACAAGAGTATTCACTGATGGTGCAGAAACACTGACTGACAGTGTAAGAGCACTAATAGCAGCACAAGAACACTGGCCAGCGGCACAGGAATGCCCAAACACAGTCATGCGTCATACACAGGTACATACAGGGCTACCCATGGCCTCACTATAACCTGTCCATGCAGCAAACTACCGGCCATACTCATCCTTGATGATCATAAAATGAAAGATTGTCGTCTTTGTGAAATTGAGGGCACATGCCATTGGGAATACAGCTTTCAGAGCTTCAGCAAACCCTCTGGACTGCAACAAGAGGTGCAGTATGTGTCCACCATCCATATATTATTTTTTCAGGGCTGAAATAAGATAACAACAGTCGAGTTTGTCTGGAGATTTGTGTGTTCCAGTGTGTATTTGGAACATCTCGGTGGCAGGTGAGAGGGCTCAAGGGTAATATTTTCAATCATCTGGTCATACTGCGCCAGTTAGGAAATTTTTATTATACTATTTTATCCATTTCACGAAATATTTCTAGTGGTGTAGCCTCGACGTCTGTCCCATCCCTGTCGCTCACAACCCCACCCACCCCCCCCCTCCATTTCAGGATGGTGCATGCCCACAAGGCATCAACTCTTCGAATTGTCATCTGCACTATTCCATTCTGGAGGAAGAACTGCCTCCGTGGATGTGGTAACTCCTCTGTGACTCCAGAGTATCGAAATGCCACTGCAAGTAACAGACCCGGTAAGCATATGAGCAAACCATAGAAGATGACGACTCACGTTAGTAGCCAGTCTGCTTTGACTTGGCGACTTGAGACTATGGTGGGACCTATGCCCCTTCAGTGCTGAGGAGACAGCATAGCCTGTTCGAGGCCTGTGGCATGTAAATTCCACAGCCGAACTGACTTTGACCAGCTGGACTCACATGCATAGCTTCATTCGCAGGTCTCTGCAGCAGAATGGGCTTGAGAGCATGCTGACTCTGGGACAGCAGCCACATTTCAGGGCCTAGGTTAGCACATGACAAGACATAAATATAAGGAAATCAACTCACGCAAGTGTAGCATATTTCAAGTAACAAATGATGTACTACCTCACGTTCCAGCGATGGTGACCGAATGCATGGTGTGCAAGCCTATAATCTCAGAATGCGAAAAGAACGTCAACAGGCGGGAACAAAATATTGGTCATTGAAGTTTGAATGTAAGTATGAAACTCAAAAAACGAACAAAGACATAAGGCTTACCAAATTCACCAGCAACGTCCACCTCCAGTCTAGGTTTGAGACCTTAGTGCAAGAGAAGGCCTTTGTAAGCCATGCGAATGAAATGAATGCAAGGGACATACTCACATCATTGGCCCAAGATGGCATGTGCAAGCAATATTGATGGACAGCATCTGTCCCCACAGAATAGACCATGGCAGGCCAAGCTAAAATGAGATGCATTCAGAATCACACAATGCTAGAAATTGATCAAAACAGTGTCAGCTTGGGTCACTCTAAAATAAGAGAATGACACGACTTACCTGTAAATCTTGGATATTGACTCACATTCAATGCATCTACTACAGGGTACCACCCCACAGATCCAGACAAGTGCATGCAAACTGGAACCATAACTGCAAAGGTAACTTGAATCTTGAAACCGCAATAAAAATATAATACTCACTGAGACTTCCAGCATCAAATTGGCAAGACCAAGAGGCACATGTGACTGAGCTTCTCTGGAAAAAATGTACCTGTGCGTGTGGAGCTGTTCATCATTACACAGAGCTGTTTGCATCCGGTCGCATGGGGAAAGTGGTTCTGGGTCCCTACAGTGAGCCGGATCAATTATGTAGATGTATGTAGATGTATGTTACATATGCTAGCTACCCCACAGCAATCACTAAGAAGTGTAATTGTGCCTGCAAGCACAACACCTCATGGGGAGCCGGATTGCGCTCAAAAATTATCTATTGATTATTGTGGCTATTTAACTATATGGTCTGCTACATATATGGTATAAGTATCTGGGATCGTGATAAGACCAAACGCACTGCACTATATGGCTGGGAACAGCACGTATATCTCTCGAGCAGACCACGCTTTTCCAAAGTATTTTAGAGGCCTATTCAAAGGGAGCCCGTTGCACTAAATGCTAGCTATACATCCACCGAGTTCACATTCTAATTTTCAAGTCATTATCTGCAGTTTTGGGCGAGATATGACGGTTGCGAGCTACATGCTTGAAATGGAAGCAAAAAATGACGCGCGCCTTACGTAATCGAAAGAGCTGTAAGGATGTTTTGCTCTAATTAGCCACAACACAACACCTTCTGCATTGATTGCGGCTCGCTGGTAGAGACGCTGTATGGCATCGGGGTCGCAGAGATGTGTGAAGACAAGCTCAGGAGCTACGTGCAATCGAAACCATAAACTGAGCATGATGTTGAGCTGGATCTAGAGTGAAGTAGATAAGGAGGATGTGTAGAGAGTGCATGCGCATGCTGAATGTGAGTGAAAGGAATGCACACCAAGGTGTCTACTATCTTGTACGCGTTTCCGTGTCTGTTGGCGTTGCAAAGGAATCATGCTCGTTGATAATCTGCCAGTGCTGAAACCATCCAGAGCCTAAGAGACTACTTACCCTCTTTGCATTGCCCGTTCTATGAGGTGCCCTGGGGCACGGGAGACTCGGGAGACTCCGGGGACGGGGAGGGGGCGCAGGGAGCACGGGGGATACTGGGGATGGGGGGGGCGTGGGGGGCACGGGGTGCACGGGAGACACGGGGCGCACGGGAGACACGGGGGATGGCGGGGGCGCGGGGGGCAAGGGAAGTTCGGGGGAGAAGGGGGGCACCTCGTTCCTCCACTTCCGAATCCGCGACCTCAAGCTCGAATCCGACGTCTTTGTGTTTAACGGCAGCCTAGCC
Organism: Ramaria rubella; assembly: GCA_015039355.1. Lineage (NCBI taxonomy): Eukaryota > Fungi > Basidiomycota > Agaricomycetes > Gomphales > Gomphaceae > Ramaria > Ramaria rubella. The sequence goes on from MU134746.1 coordinate 26,752, forward strand.
AAATCCTTCTGGGTCGGCACCGGTTGCTCCTTGTCCACGTCCTTCGCAGTCGGCTGATTCTTGTCCACGTCCTTCGCGGTCGGCTGCTCCTTGTCCACGTGCTCCTTGTCCACATCCTTCGCGGCCGGCTGCTGCGGGGCCATGTCCTCCGTGGTCACCGGCGACGACGACGCCGCTCGGTTCACGTGCGACGACAGCTCCTCTTGCACCCTCAACCCCGGCGGCGGTGGACCCGACAACGCCACACCCGCCAGCCCATCCTCCTTCCTCAAGACCGACCTCTCCACGTTCCTCTCCGGCACGGGCGGCGGCTTGGGTTTCTTGGACCTGAATATGCTTAATATGTTTGACTTTTTTGACGTCCTATCCGCAGGCGTGTTCGACGGGTTTGGTCGCCTCTTGCGAAGTTTTCTAGGCTGTCGCACCTCCGTCCCGGACGTTGACAAATCTGCTGCCGGTGGCTTGTTTTGCCCGATGCCAAACAACGTACGCGTGAAAAGGACGTAGGGCCCATCGGACTGAGGACCCACATTGAGAGATGGGAATAGAAGGACAATGGATTACAGTACTCACAAAGAGCTCTCGTGCAAAAAGTTCGCGCACAAGTAGATCCTGCTCTTCATTGTCAGCATGTTGAACCACGCCGTTTGAAGGTGGGATCGGGATCATCACAGCGCCCCCATCTTGAGCTCGACGTGCGACGGAGTCACTGGCCACTTGAGTCAGCAAGACAACGACCACAGAGAGGTCTTAACGCACATTGGGGCGGAGAGGGCAATGTGAGCTGTTGCGACCAGGAGAGAAGCAATAGTGAAGAAACGCATTGGATCACAGAAAGTGTAAAATGAGGGTGGTGAAAAAGAGTGAAGAACAAAAAAAAAATGCAACTATTGTCGTAGCAGGGAAGGGTGACAAGGAGTGAAAAAATGATAATCAACGGCCGACGGGCGTGTCCAGCACGAATGGACGTGGACTTACTTCGCCAGATTTATGTAAGCATGGGCTTTTGCCCGGGTAAACTCGGCTGGCCACCTGGCCGGTCGGCGCGGCGCTAAACGGAGCTGAGAAGCTCCGGGGGAGAGACCGGAATTGGCCCGGACTTCCGGGCATCTGGCCAATCGGAGCTGAGCGGCTTGTACACCCATTAGTAACGATCTGCACTCGTTCGTCACGCGTCACGTCCATCGTCCCGCCCGTCATGCAACCCGTCCCGATATACCTACGTCCTGCCTTGGACGATTTGCCCAACCACATCTGCGCCCCACCCCCTTACATAAATCGTGCGTAATGAACACGGAAGCATTGCCGTGCTTCATTTCCTCGCGCTTGGAATATGGACTGTGGAAGCCAATAGAACGCTGGAGGTGCGCTTATTTCTTGCAAGTTAGAAACGGAAATAGATTGCATATCCCTCTTGGTAGTCTGTACCTTCACCCTCACCCCTGTCCTACATTACAGACGAATTGATGCTCCAGTGGTCATTTTCCAAATCGCAACAGCATAACATGTTTCGACCACTCCAACAGCCTGCACCGACACTACCCGCGGACACTGCATTCAAGATCAGAGAGAAAATTGTCAAGACGAGCGCAGAGAACGTGGAGGAACACCGGGGTCAGAGACGCAGTGGTGTGCACCGCCTGTTCAAATGGCTGGCGGAGAATCGGGAGGGAGTCGTATTTGGTCCGTTTATGTGAGGGTCGCGCTCGACAGGAGAAGAGTTTGTGCACGCGTCGTGCGTTGTGGTATAGAAAAGACTGGTAAGGGACTTTTGTTGTTGACTCTCCGGCCGCTGATTGTGGAGGTCAATGCAGCCTTGGGTGAAATTATCATGAAATGGAGTGGTTTCTCAAGCCTGGCGGACTCGCTTTACGCCCTTCGAAGCCAAGCATGCACCTCGTTTTTGATGCACGGATGGATGAATGGAACGAGGTGTGTCGTACGATCATTCAGTGGTATGTATGTGTATCGTTTTCTTGACGGATTCGTCTGGCGCTTCATGACGCTCGCCTTGATCAGTGAGAGTGGTGCAAGAGTGCCTGCGTGTTGGCAGGTGGGATCCCGGCTTGGTTCAGGTGCGTACCTTTCTTCTGAGCCGGGTACATTCAGTTTTCCAGATCTGCGGAAGATGACTGACGACAATTTAGCTCAGCTAGTTGCATTTTGGCCTTGAAGACGCGCCTGTACTTACCCAGTGCTCGTGGATACAACATATTGCGAAGAAGTGGGTTGAAAGGTTAGTTGTGTTCTTCGGCTGGGTAGATTGACACTGTAATGATATGCTGTTTATTGCAATTAGGTGGCGCCGCCTGCGCATGCTGGGTAGCGGTTCTTCGCCTTACCTCGTTGCCCTAGCGCTGGCGATCATCCCCGGAGTGACATCGATAAGTGGGCTCCGATGTGGATGCATGACGTTTTGTAAGCTATATAGATTACTGCTGTCTGGTGGCCGTCACCCATGCCTCTTTCTTTTCTTCCTGCGCCAGAACATGTCAAAACTGAATTAGCATCGAGCGGCATAGTGCACAAGCAACAGTACGAGCACCTCATTCAAACACTCGCCTCGAGCGTGCACACGTTATAGCTCCTGCTTTTTGCGCTGCCTGTCTGACAGTACGTTATGATGCAGTTCTGTACTGGCCCCGTCAAGCGAAGGGTACATTGCTCCAGTGGACCGTGGTACATGATCTCACATGACCATTTTGAGGAAATCGAGCGCGTCATCTGCGATGGAGAGGCGGAAGGCGAATAGGTGTATTGTAGCAGCGCGAGGCGGAAGCCTGTGTAATTCTCGGAGGGCACCTACTTTGCAGGACATGGAGCGCGTAGGTGTCTTATTGCTCTTCCAAGTTTATCTTTCAGACTCTGACCTGTTTGATAAGTCTTTGCACTTCTTGCGCCCGTCATGAGGTTTAGCACCATCCAGGAGGCGATTGAGATCCCGAATGTAACGCGGTACGGACTAGGTAGTAAATAGGCCAGCGGTTGGCTGTGAAGGTGGCGAGACGGCTCGAGTATGGGATGGCGGCTGTGAATGACTTTGGCGTGTTTTATGTGAGCGTTCTTTAGATGGTGCCTTTGTGAAGAATGGCGTGCTTTGGATATAGCTGAAGTAGGTGCTATCTGTCTGGCGTGAGACTGGTGTTAATCTTGCGATAGCTAAGATCTGCCGTTTGGTGGTGTGAACGGACCGGGTGGTCTGGTGAGTTGGTGTGGTGTGATAGTTGCCATGCAGACTTGTTTAACCGTTGATGTTTGCTTGTTCCAGGACCTGAGTGTCTCATAATTCTCACCCAATGTCATCAGTGTAGACCGGTGGACGTGGCTCATCAACACGAGCATTCCCGTGGTGTTGGACTCTCCCAATGATTGTCTTGCTGGTCCAAAGTTGGTGCGTATTCCGGACTTTCTCTCTGTTTAAGGTGTTTGAGCAGAGGGTCGTTTTGTATGGACTTTGTCAACAGCCTTATTGCTCTGCTGTATGCAGATGCGTGGCGAGTTCATAGGAATGGGCCATGAAGTGATGACTCGAGTTGGTTCTAATAAGGGCATCTGCTGTAAATACATAAATACCCATACATCCTGTCTTGATATTAGATGACGGGGCGGGATGCAGGAACGACCGTGAAGCCATGGTCGTATGTATAGGGGAAGAATAATGTGTCTATGGATTATACCAGCCGGAGTGTATCCTATTTCTCAAGCGGGTATGCCTGCTCGCCATTTGAACTTGAAAGGCACTACCAGAACGACTTGTAAGCGTTGATAATGAGGTCGTTGGCCGTGAGGGTGATGATGGTATGCGGTGCGATTCGGAGGAAGTGTGCTGTTGTACCTGTTGTGGGCAAGATGAGGGGTGATTACGATATTACAATTTAGTAGGCTCTGCCGCCGGCTGCTACGTACCCTTGTACCAGCCGAGGGCACCTTCCGTTTTAAGTGTCTTCCAGAGACAGTCTATGGGGTTTTTGTAGAGAAGCCCGACGACTCTACCGTTTGGTAGCTTTTCGGTTGGTTGGTTGTACATTCGCGTGAGAGCCGTGTCTGCGGGCTGCATAACGAGACACTGGCGAGTGGGTGCGAAGTCGTGTTAGTACAGTAGGAGTATGGGGATAGCGATGTGACGTACGACGCACGCGCCTGAGACTGCCGAGCTTGCGAGGAAGGTGGCAGTGCTGTCCGCTCTGCCCCAACCGTTGCTGACGATGAGTGATTTTGTCCAGTTGTAGGAGGGTAGTTGGACCTATATCCACGGGATCAGCAGGGGTCAGTGAGTACATGAGTGGCTATGGTTCTTCGAGAGAAGATTGAACGTACAGAACTACCCATGCCCGTGCGGAGAGCAGCAGCGTCGATGCCGCGGAGCATGCCTCGGATACGCTCTTTTCGCCAGATTGTGCTAAGTGCGTCCCATGAGGAGCGGTAGTAGTGTTGGGCGCCGACCGGGAGCGCAGGGGAGTAAGCCTGGGGAACGCGGATATGAGAGCACCATCGAGGAGAGGGAAAGGCGAAAATGCGGCAAACCTGCATACGAGCCTTCACAAGGAAGAGGGGGCTTCCAAGGCAGGCTGTCGGGCGATGGGTCACAGAGAAGGAGGAAAGATGAAGATGAGAAGTGAGGACATACCCCCAACGACGCCACTAGCTGCACCGGCGATGACGGATGTTGGTACAATTTGCTCTGTGGGCGAGCGTCCTATAATGCGGTTGATGTTTCGACGAAATGGTTCGTAAAATCCTGAGCAAACGTCCTGTGAATCAGCGGGGGTGTATGTGCGTCTGGAAATAACTCGCCGAGTCGTGATCCGTTTAAAAGAAACTGAATGCGATGTTAATGGTGGCCAATAGCGAGTAGGAAAAAGTGCACCTGATAAAAATACTATTATGGAGCGTTGAGCGGAAACAAATCGGTGGAGCAAGGTTCACATACAGCCGGGGTCAACCCTCTCTGCACACCGCGCAGTCCTTCATTCTTCCATGTCTTCACCAACGCATCGATGGCATTGTTGTACACTTTTTTTCCACCGCCCTTTGTAAGCTCTCCCTGCAGCTGCAAACGCGTCTTGACGACTTCTGCGGGATTCGACGCTGTGACCTAACACCAGTAAGGTTAGCCCGTGACAAGTTCAGGGTTGCATTACGCACTGCAATGCAGGCTGCGAGAGCACCACACAGGAAGCCTTCTGTCGTCGTCAGTCGCCTTTGCTGCATCGGTGGTGATGGACTTATCGACATGGCCGTCGACCAGCGCTAAAAAATCGTGTCCGGCCAGGGTCATTAGAGACAATTTGCCAGCCCATGTCCGACCTGGAGGCTGATACCGGCAGTGTTGTCATGACCCCAGGTCAGACCCCAGGTCACTTGACCCAGGGGTTAGATGGTTTTTCAGAGACCATTCTGACCCCTATTATGACCCCGGTCAGAAAGAGTCAGAACAAATAAACCTGCTCTGTAGGCCCTATACAAAAAGTACAGTATACTAGTCTATCACAATAGGCTCCCCCGGTTGTCCTTGACCTTCATTATCAGCAAGGAGCTCATACAGTTCCATTTCCTTCTCTAAGTTAGCTACTGCACCTTTCCAGAACATGTCAAAACCCTTCCATGTTCTACCTGTGGGTGTTGCAGCATCATTTGCTGGATACAAAAACAACTTTGCCAGAGGGATGCGCTCCTGCCTGCCAAAATAGCAGCGGATGCGACACTGTGGGGCCCGAGAGCTTGCAATCAGATTATCCATGTCAGGTAAGACCTCAGTGTCTGAATCATCATCACAGTTATCTTCATCAGCCTCATTGATTAGACCCTGCACGATGCTTCGAAAAATTGGCCCTGTGTCGGGAGATTCTTCCTCAGCAGCAATTGCAACATCCTTGTCGTTAGAGAGCCTGGCCATCAATGATTCACCATTGAAAGCTCCAAGCTTGCACTTGGGGCGTTGCTGGGTGAATCCAGCAGTAGCATGGGCACATATTGCAGTGCCATCTTCACAACAGCTGTGTTCCACACCTTTTCATGTCCCAGTCAGTTTTGACACCATGCGTTTTTGTGCGTCCTGTCTGTCTTGTAGTTCTTGTGGTCTGTGTGAAAGTGTTGCCAAGCCCAGCCCCTCAGCACGCCACCGCGTTGATTAAGAATAGACGTGTGTCAGAGTGATAGTCGAGGTGTGACGCAACACATTCAGCACTAATTGGCTTCACAGGTGGTTTAGAGCTCCGGCAAGGTGAGTCAGCAACAGGTTGTCTGGCCCCAGTACTGGTCATAAACCTGTCCAGAAGTGGCCCATAGTATTTCTATACAACATATATACTGTTTCTAGCCTTCTGTGAGTTCCGACCCCTTATGACCCCCCTCTTCCACCCAGCCAATTATGACCCTTTTGACTGACCCCCAGTCAGACCCCCGAAGGGTCTGACCTTTTGACCTGACCCTGACAACACTGGATACTGGTGACAGCCGACCTTACACTTGATATAGGTGCTGGGGACATTAGTAGTGCTGGTGTATGGAACCATGAATAAACACCTTTTTTTTTTGCTAAATACATGCATCTAGTTAACTTTACCCAACCCACATGCTAAAACCTCCAAGAGCACCTGCTGGAAATCCTGCTGTTGCTGAAGGGCACACTCTGCTGCCTGAATCCCCCTCAGCTGGAGCTCGAGCAAAATAGCTGTGTTCTTCATAATGGTCTCATGAAATTTGTTATTTGACTCCTGCTTGGTCTTCATGAGCATAATTGCCTCATTGGTGTGACTGGAATGCAATGTGTGCAAGTTTGAAATGCTATTCCCAGGGCTCTGTCTTTGTGCCCATTCTCCTTGTCAGAGGGCGATGGGGAGTTTTTGCAGCACATACATTTGGTTTTCCCACTGTCAGCAGCCTCAAGCACAGGGCATGGAATGGCTGTGTCATTTATCCCATCAATCCATGTGCTGATGTCAAGTGTATGTGGCCACCCCTCCGAGGCTGGTGGCACACCAAGTGGAGAGGGTGGGTGGGAGTCACCCCGTGGTTGAGGATGGGGCAGCTGGGTGTATGGTGCATGGTGCCTAAAAGGCTCTGGGTGGTGGTGGATGTACGGCATGCAAGACATGTCAAGAGGGGCAATGGTGTGGTACGGGGATGGTGGTCGTGGATGGTAAAACACGTCAGACTTTTGTCACATGCAAGGTTTCTAGGCTTAATTATAATACTCCCACATCTGCTATCCATAGCGGACATTCACACCGGAACTCCCAGATCATGTTCAAGGTGCGCTGGCGAATACTCTCTATTGTTGGTGAATGACCTGGCCACTGGCACATCAGGGTTTTCAGTATTTAAACCTGGTGTAAACTTAGGTTTAAATGTTATATTTTTATTAAGTTTAAATCCACATATAATTGCAGTTAAACTTTAAATTTAGACAACAAGACAAAGTTTAGTGTAAATTAAAAGTTTTGACAAAGATTTCAACACTCCTTCAAACATTAAATTCTCATCAGTTTTACATCAAATATTGAACTTGAAATATGAGCTAAAATTTAAACCTGCTTAATTTGAAACATAGAGCAGGGGTATATACACATTCAAATTTTAAATATCACCCAACATTCAGGTGGGTGAAAAAATATGAAATTTGGCTTGTTATTTGAACTAAGATTTAAACTATAGTGGAAACATTAAGTTTAAAGGTGTTCAAACCCATTTTCCAATTCTCGGCTCACTCATCGGGCAGTAATCTTCCATAATCCAGATGACAATCACCCAATGATTGGGTCATAATCGTGTGACACGATGTAAGTGGGCAGACCTATGACACTACACCTGTGTTGGTTCTGCGAAGAGCTTAAATAAGGCTTGGAATATTTATACTACCATAAGGAACTCCTATCTCTAAGACACGTGTTTGCACTCAGGTTCTTTTTGTCTCTGCAACAGCAGCCAGGAAACAATGACAAAAGAGTGTGTTATTATTACTACTCTTTTACGACATGAATTTGTTGGTTATTGTTTGTCAAAGCATCATCATGCTGTAGTTTGGGGTGCCATGCTTTCAACAACATTATTTCCAGTTTTGGCAGGTACAAACAAAGGCAAGACAAGCTTCTTGAAATCCTTTCATTAACGGCGACACAACAAGGACAACAGCACAAATGGAATCGCCCAATGGCACACAACGCCGGCCACATTGACGCCACCAACTTGCTCCATGGCGACTACACACACTGCAGCGCTGCACACGCGTGCTTGCAACCACCAATGGCAACCATATGTCCCCCCATGCAGGCTCTCTCCCAAACCATGCCTTATCGCCCACCATACGCATGTTCTAGTGGCATGAACCCCATCGACCGCAGGTAGCCACACCAACCCCCATGCCACCTTCTGTGGACTCCAGCGGAGCACCACTGCCCCCATCCACCCACCTTGCATTGGAACGTTGCCCACATGCACGCATGGCATTTATGTGGGTTGTTGGGGCACGTAGCCAGGTGTTGAGAGGCGACAGGGGCGGCGTAGGGGGTGACGGTGCGGCGTGGGAGGTAGGAAGCAGCGGTGGCATCGTAGAAGGAGATGAGGGTGGCATAGGGTGACAGCAGCGGTGTGTGGATGGTGAGGAGCGGTGGCAGCATAGGGATATCGAGAGGCGATGGGGATGGCATAGGGGGCAAGGGGTGAGGGTGTCAGCGGCAGTGTAGGGGGGTTGAGGGGCGACGGGGATGGTGTAGGGGGTGGTGA
>MU134747.1:12507-24589 GCA_015039355.1 Ramaria rubella
GGCTTGCACTCCCATGGCTGCGAAGCCTGAAAGTCCCTCAAACCATAGTATACTCCCCTGCATCTTGGAGTATCAGGTAGAGGAAGTAAATCCGGAGGCACTCAGACTCATATGTGCCTTCCAAGGTCACCCCCACGTCGTTGAGGGCTTTGAGGAGAGGGTTTACATTGACGTAAATGGTGGCAGTGCACATGGACCACGAGATATATGCGCCGCCATACGATTGGGCAAGCTCATCCCAGCGGATGGCTGGGCCATCATGTGGGATGAGCTTTCCATGGGATTTTTGAGTGGAAAGGAACCAGTAGATCTGCGAGAGGTGTTGAGGGGTGCAGAGAGTTGTGCGGACAGACATACCTGGAGGGCGCTGACCCGTGGGAGCAAGGTAGCAGAGCCTGTGGCAACAGTGTGAAATAGGCGGGCAACCCCACCAGGGTCTTCCAGGCAGGGATTGTCTAGTGTGGTGGAGGAGACAAGACTCTGCATCAAGTTTTTCCGGATGAAGGGGGTGATGTGTGGCGGGTCATCAAGGAATGCAGAAAAAGAGGCACAGGGATCGAAGGCCTGGCCATTGAGGCCCGGGGAACGGCTTGAACGCAGCTGTGGCGAGAGGGTCGACGTGATGGCAGAGTAGGACGCTAACATGGTGGCCAGCGGTGATATGTGTGTCCCAGGCCTGGCACACGAATGCTGGGGCACCACCCTCAAATTGGCGGATGTGCTGAGGGTTAGCGTAGGGTCAGCGGAGTACTGTGCAACACTTCGGGCGCGACTGACTCACGTTGAATAGTGTGTGATCGGATGACCTGGGGCGCAGGGGGATATTGAACCTGTAGGAGAATGTGGTCCATTCAGGGCTTGAGGTAGCTCCCTTGCCTAGGTAAATGGCCTCGGTGAGCCTTCGCCGAAGGTTATCATGGATGGCCTGGTTGCGCATGCAATACGCGGGGAGCTGATCAAAGGCCAAAATAGGATGACGTCATGGTATTTAGGACAAAAAACTAAGGAACAGACTTACGGAGCAGTCGAGGACATCGGAGGTGAGTCCTAGGAGGTGGGGCACCCCGGTTAAGTCGTCATGGGGGGCCGCCGCCCTGAGGGCCCTGAGACAGGCATGGATCTCACTGGGGCAGCCAGATGATGGTTCAAATATGGGTAGGAAAGATTCCTCATGCAAAGAATCTAGAGAACCCTCGAGGAAAACCACACAGGCGAAGGGTGAGAACCACGCGGGGGGGGCGCCCAACCAAAGGAATGATGCGGCGACGAGGGTGCCTGCCGTGACCAGGTGTTCCCGTTGATCACCAGAGATGTCAGGGCCTCCTGAGATGTTTGGAGTTAGATAGCCATGACGCTCAATGAATAGACTGGAGTTGGTGGCGTAAAGACTGAGCAGTCCTGTGAGAGTGGCGTGTTCGAGGCCTCTCCCGACTGCGCCTGGGCGATGCTGTGGTTGTGAGGATTGCCTGGGAGGGGGGTAAGGGGTCAGTGAGGGTTTAAATATGAAGGACTTACATGCAGAACGTGCGCTCAAGGGAACTGAAGGCGAGCATGTGCAGGGAGTGGTTACGGATGAGGCCGAGGATCCACTGGTCGAGCAAGGGAGGCAGGGCGTGAATGTGGGTGCCTACAAACCTCGTGGGCTGCATGGCGAGGGCGTCTGACGACGTGCATGAGCATGGTGAGGGTGGTGTGTGGAGCATGGTGAGGGTGGTGTGCCACTGACGCAGGTGGACCAGCGTAAGGCGACTTCTGGGAGCCAGGGGCCAGGGGCTGGGTCGTCCAAAAGGATGGGGGTTTGCGAGGAACCTTCCTCACGAAAGGGGTCAGGTTGGGCAGCGTCAGGCGCCCACGCCAAGGAGACGTCGCCGAGGTCAGGAGAGGTCCGTTCTTCAGGGTAAGAGATCACGAGGGAGGGCGGTGCTGCAGGGAGTGGAGGGGACGATGGGGGGGGGGGGGCAGGGTGTGGCCCCCAAACAAGGAAGGCGTTTTCACATGTTTGGTGGACAACGTGGGGGCGACGGAAGTGTCGAGGTTGCTGTTCGTCAGGAAGGAGTTCGTCACAGCATGGGTCGTCCGGGTCAGAGGATTTGTCCGCAGGGTGAGGCCACTCCGGTTCTTCCGCTGGGTCATCCGTCAGGAGGCCGTGATATACGCACATGTTAATGCAGGTGTGGCGGATGATTATGCCTGCGGGTTCAAGTTGGACAGCGAAGCCAGGGATTTTGCCCTCTGACGCCAGGGTTAGAATTCGAACAAAATGGTGGTGGTGGTGCAGGTAAGATAAGACTTACGAATGCGCAGGATAGAGAGCCCATGGCCCTCCAGGTGGATGTCACGTGAAACACCAGGGAGACTGATGAGGTCGGCGAGTGTACGGAGGGTATCGTTGCAGAGGACGGGGCTAAGCGGCACCTTGGCGTGCCTTGGCTGGACAGGGGCTGGTCAGGAACACAAGGGGGCAGCTGTCCAATGAACCGGGAGGTGCACTGGGGACCGGGGGGGAAGCATGCATGAGCGGCCACCGGATTGAAACCGTATTATGAAATCCCAGGCGAGTATGCTCAGGGGGGTACTGAGTTTCACGTTGTGGAATTTGGCTGTGAGGCTGTAAGCCTCCATCCAGGCATGGAACGTTGCAGCTCGCTGCAGGTAAAGCATCGGTTTGACGGTTTTCTTACAATAAGGGCGGGCCGGGCAGGGGGGGGTAGAGGTAGAGTGTGAAAGAGATTGTTGTCCGAGGGAGGTTGGGGAGGAGGAGATTGTGCGATCCGGAAGCATGGTTGGCGTTGGGGGTGAGCGGATGACCCGAGGTGGGACGCGAGGTTGAACGAGATAAAGGGGGACGTCCGGTGGTGGCGCGGGAGGATGCCGCTGATGCCGTGCCGTGGGGCGCGCTGCGGCGTTCGGGTTGTCGGTACTGGGGGATGGAGGTAGTTGGGAAGCGGGGGTTGGGATTGGTTGAAATGAAGAGGGTGGAGGGGGTGGGTTGGTCGTTGCGGCTATTAATGAGGTGGCTGAGGAGATGGTAGAGGCGGGAGACATAGGGAGCGGCTGAATGGGGGGGGGTGGCATTCTGGGCAGGGGTTTGTGAGGGAGAGTGGCGGGAGCATTCCATGTGGAGGTTGTTGGTGGACCCATTCCATAAAGGCGAGCCAGGTATTATTGGGAGCATCTTGGATATTAGTTGTGGGGGGGGGGGGGTGCGCCATGGGAGCTGGTGTGAGCATGTATGGGGAGGCGTTCTGTTAAATAATAATGGTGGGGGGACAAAGGGGATCTGCAGGGCTGGGAGTGTCCGGGGTGTTGGTCCGCGTGGAGATGGGACTGTGCTAGGCTAGGGCATAATTGGGACGTGCTTACGGCAGGCAGGGTAGCGCAATAGCGCAATTGTGCTATAGACTGCATTCCCTGGTCGTATACGTAGGGTGGCATAAGGGCATGGGAGGTCGTAGGCATGGTAAGGGGCACCGTGATGGGACACAGGCCACTACGGGCAGGGACCACAGGAGGACACACGGGCCCATGGGGGCCCAAGGGTGATGGCCGCCTTGGGAGGGTGGAGGTGGGTATGATGACTACACAGGCGAGGTGGACTCATCACCTTGGGGGAGACATAATGGCGTTATGGACGGGATGTGGGCTCATCATGGGAGTCCCACGGGCACTAAGGTGAAAAGCTGTTCCATTGGCGGTCTTCTCTGTGTTCCGTTGTTTTGTGAGATTTTGCGATGATGATGCTCGTCATACACCACTGTGGGGGTTGGTGGTGCTAGCTTACATCAGGCCGTGGCCGATTGACCGTGGCCAGTGACCACGGCCGAAACCCCGGAGGGCCGGTATTAGTGCAAAAGTCAACAACCGTGACTGTCACCTAAAAGTCACGGTCGTCGGTTGTCGACTTCGCCGACAGTCGCACGACCGGCACAACACTGGATCAGACCCAAAACTCCTTATTTAGTGTGTGCACCACCAATATTGAGCCAGGCCCTGACGCATCATATGTTACAGCATCATGGGCCCGGGCCTCATCCAAGTCATTAAAGTTTACCTATAAGCTTTCGCGGCTACATATCGCTTCCAGATCCTGCCAGCCTGAGGAGCTGAAGTTTACTGACATGACATGCAAATATTCACGAAGGGTGATCTAGTGATAGTGACCCACCTAGCCTCGAAAGGACTGGGTTTCCAAACAAACGGTAGTGACGGCAGCGGGACGGCAGATTTTTGTGGCATCGCGGCATTGACAACACACATTCTCCTCGGAAACGGGCGTGAGAATGTCGTAACGATGCCCATCCCTGTCGATCACACAGCACGCACGCCTCGAGGCTCCTCTAGGATGCTTCCCAGCCTGGGCCCTGCCTGGAAACTGTGCTGACGCCACCACAAGTTAACAAGGACTCTGATAGATATCAGACTCTATCCTCGCATAATATTGTGGCCACGCTCTATCTTCGCATCTGACCGGGAATATAACTGGTGACCCCAGACCCTGGGCTAAGTGCCCTGAGAGCGTAAAGTTGGACTCCAAGCTTGCCTGCTCCGTATAAGCGCACCTCTGTTCCGGACACCTGTCAAAGATGTTTTTTGCTTTCCAAACCCGCCATATCTCAACGTGTTTTATGATCATTCATTTGCGCCCATCTAGGTCTCCTTGGACATACTCCACTTTTGCTATATTTATTTCGAGAGTACTAGCCCACCCTTCGCTTGCTCAGTTGACCCAAACTCGCAGTTGGGCTCGCATGTCACGTCGGATCCCCATTCTTATCGTGGTTAAGCACATATTTCCAGAGGCTGCTGAGCTTACTTGATTCTTAATATTGCAATATCACATCTCACTGCCAGTGCATGTACAAATCAATATAAGTTTCTCTCCTGATTCCCCGGGCCGCCGCAAGACACAGTACAAGACAGATAGTTACAAAACATTGTCTCCCACCCATACCATGCTAGACTCCCTTCCTCCCTTCCATACAAAATTATCGACGAAAATGATATCACTGGGCAACTCTGAAAAGTCCGCGACTCGGAGCACTTTGATTGCTTCTCAATATGACATCAGCTATTCCGTTGCTGTGGCCCTAACCTTTCTATTCTTTGGGAAAACAAGTCACGAGTTTGTGTGCGTGTTTTTCTTTGTCTGAAATAAAGTGACGAGTCGCTTCAGTGACAATGACGGACTGGGGACATTTCGTTTCCACTTGAACGTTGCAGGTAGTCTGGTCCTCAAGGCTTTCGAGAATAACCTGTTTATCCGCCTACCCCAGAACGCTAATGAGGCTCCTGGATTCGGTCACGATACGCAACAGGTAAGAACATTTCCCTTACGGTATTCCATCGAATGAGCAGACTATCTCCGAGTCCTTTGTGGCTTTTAGAGCTGAATATCAAGTACAGGGATAACCCCCAATGCCGAAGCTCATCGTCCCCGTCTCTTGATAGGCTTCCTCAGCCTTCCATTATCTCCGCCTGGAATATTGCCTGTACCCGACACTCAAACATGGCTAAATTCTCGTTTACCTTCTGACTGTACGAACCCTCGCCATCCGATGCTCGTTCCAAGTTGAGGCACTTTCAGTCACAAAATATTCCCAAAATATTACTGATTATCGAAAGACCCTGAGTGCAAGATGTTTTGATTAAAATGAGTAGTCGAGGTTGCCCTGAGTAATTTCCTCCGTAGTTTTGTAATAGCTGTATTTCGGATCGTATGCTGTACATTTATGCAGTGAAACGGAGCCTTTGGTATATAACTTTCATTCTGAAAATTAAGCAGCCGGGAGAGTTTGATAGATCACACACTAGAGTTATTTTTTTTGCTTCTCGCGTCATGCGACGTCAGAAACATTGTGACATACTGTGACTTAACGCGTGGCCGTGTGACCTCGGGAAAGGTTTCTACTCCGAATGCTACTTGCCTAGTAAGTACTCTTCCACCGGTATAGTCCAGTTAATGTGACTTTTTTTGAAGTGACAGTGTTCAAATACCAACCAATCAACCTCCAGGTCGAGATTCGGGATTCGAGTCACGAAAGTGGAGCCAGTTTGTTCGTACGGATAATGACTCTGTAGGTAAATGCCTATGTTCTAATTCAGAGTCTTTTAATCATGTCTATTTGACAGCGTCCACGAGAAGCTTGGAGCCCGGGTCCAAGTGTTGGGTCAATGTCGGTGGTTTCCATCAACCTTCTCCTGAGGCCAAGCTCACTTAGCGTGTCAAAAGGTGGCTGGTATGTATGATTCGGGAATATCCGCACCGGCCACCCGTAACTCTTCGACTATTCGAGAGGTCGTAGATTCATATAAGCGGCTTCAGTCTGGTGATATCTCGATTCGGAGATATCCACATCCAGCATCCGTGACTCGTCAACTATTTTGGGGTTGGCAGATTCTTCGTGCTTACTTTCTGTGTTCGTCACCATTCTCTGCAACTACATAACTTCAAGTTATCCTCTCACCTAAAAGCAATTTTTCAGGGAACATGACAAAATTTAAGAGATCGTATATGTTCTATCTTGTGCGGGAATGACCGAGGTGACAGTTTGTGCAAAAAATAAGCCAACGGTAAGGTATTTACGACTGGACGACTTCCATAAAGGTTTCGATCACATTCAGGTTGCTCCTTCTCGAACTTCGAAGTCTTCTCCTTCCTCGAATCTCGCCGCCACATCTTCCACGTTTGCGTGCACCAGATATAGAAAGCATAATCTATCAATTGGGCTGATATCAAATGCGAAATCAAGATTATCAACAGACTCTGCCAGATCACATTTGTTGGTCGGAACAGGGTGAGTCGGAATAGGGTGATTGAATAGCCGTCGTATATGACACCGTGGACTCCGAGTTGGCCAATCGCAGAGGAAGGATAAATTTATACAATGTCCCCAGTGCATAATCTGCTGCTCCATGACATCGACATCTCACGCTTAGGTCGCCGTAGGTGGTTACCTTCATTATATTCCCCCCGAGATCTAACGAATGGTCCCACGATATACCCTGCCCACTGATAAGATTTATTTCCATCGCAAAATATCGTCATTACAGGCGGCTATGCGGGCTGTCGATTTCATCGACATTGGGCCCTGCATCATATGGCGCATTCTCGAGAATTCAAATCACCTCCACATCCCATATCGATTGCGGCTGGGCATGACCATAGCGTATTTCTTTTTGACACTCTGACAGATCAGCATCCGGTGAAAGACCACCCCGATTTGCCTGATTTTACGTGTTTGTTTTCATGGATCTAAGCCAGTGTGTATTGTTCACCGCCCGCCTTGGAAATACCTCACGCTTCACAAACTCGCCACCAATATGTACGCGGCGCATATCTGATCACTGCCGAGCCGCCACCATGGAGAAGAGAGGTTTATTTTACAATGATGAGCACCCTCCGCTCTCTATTCCGGTTGTGTTCGAAAGAGAACTACGTGTAAGTGCATCGGGAAAGAATAATTTCAGGACACAGTTACGGAACACTGCGGGAAGTATTATTCGCAAAATGCGCTTTTCGCTCTTGCGGAAATGTCAAAAGAAAGAGAAAAAAACAAGCGCAAGATGAACAGATAAAGGATCTCCGTGTAACGCTGTGACTCTCCTTCTAATATCACAGCCTTACACGGAAAGCGACATGCGGTCTTGGCGAATGTGAGGCTGGCTTATTTCTTTAGTTCGAGCGTCTCGAATACGCGAAGGCGACCGAAGCAGCATGGCTCGGCCATGACACAGGAGCCCAAAAGCGTCCGAGTCGGGTGGGCAAGACCAAGCTATTAGACTGATGGCAGTGTTTTGAGGTGAAACAGTGAACCACCAGAATGTGCGATGATGGATGGGCGTCGGCGCTCAAGCCGTTACTAACTTACTCCCTCGTTAACTTCATAATTTCATAGAAGGTAGGATCTTCAAAATTCAATGCGTCGGGGACAGTATGTACGCTTATTACTTCTTAATTAGACTCGTGACCCACAATGCGAGCACATGGCATCGTGGAATGACATCGGGTATCAAGCTAGATAAGTCCCATCGTTCTTTTAATCGAAGGATCAAAGTTACATAGCCGGAATGCTTCATTTTATGAGTTTTTGTTACCACTCACCAGAGAGACTTGGTTGCATGAATCTGGTAAGTGCCAAGTTCACTGGCCGGCTTGAGAAGTGTATAATCATTATATTTACGCGAACATTTTGGATGAAGTGCCCTCACACTGACATTGCAAATGAGGATGCTACGATGAAACACCATGGAATAGGGTTGTTCCCTGGCAGTGTCTGGATCTTAGAAGCCGATGTGACGATTGGGCCGACGAATGGCTATGCATCTTACGTTCAAAGCTAATTGAGTAAGTGGACCCGAGTCCAATCGCCCCAAAGCCGCTGCCGACGACCGTAGAACCTAATCTGGATGCTCCAGGACTCGCCAGTCCCGAGTAATAAGAATGTCCTCACCTCGCCTCCCCAAACTTCATCTTCGCACCCACCGCTATGAATTCTGAAATGGATCAAAACATGCTGTATTCTCTTTTTCGTGCGCTTTCACATTCTTACTACTTTGAAGATCCCTTTACTAATCTCAAAATATAGCTTCATTCCAAGAAAACACCAAAGGCTGGTCGGAAGGCAAGCTGGATCTGCTACCCTCGGCCTATGATTCCTGGAATTCCACTGCGACACTGGCAAGTCCCCCTCACCCCACACCTACGATTATTGGTTCCTACAACTTAAGCAGTGCGAACTTGAATAATTTCAGTGCGTCTTTTATTGTTCGTTTACTGTAAGAATTAATCAACCGTGAGCCTTCCCCAGAGTGTGTTACCCCGCTGCTCCCATACCCACTCAATCATGATGCTATTCGAGCAAAGGCCTTCGACTCAGATGTTTATGACCCAAATGAGCTAACTGGGCGACGTCAGAGAGCTGATGAGCCCTTTGATTATTCCTTCAATTCCAATCAGGCACGCTGGTTATCATTCAGTTCTTCAAGTAACTGATTGATGTTTTACCCTACAGCTTCAAGTTCTTCGGGGTCACAGTGGTGTTAGCTCACAGGAATCTTTATCCTCTTTACCAGATGTGTCTACAATTCCCAGTCACTTCCTAAAACTAATTCATTTACCCGACATGAATACAATGTTGACGCTCTGCATGCTCTCCGAGAAGCGTGCATTTAAATGCAGCTTGGAAGGCTGTCCCGAGCCACCCTTCAAAAGCAAAACTAAGGCCGAGAGGCACGTTTACAAACATCTAGGAGCGAAGCGTGTCGAATGCAGCTGGTGTGTTCTTTTCTTTTCTCCATCCTGCACGTTTACCTTTTGGTATCAGTGGGAAAAAATATTCAACTCCTGAAACAGCAAAGAGGCATGTCGATACACAATTAAAGTCATTCTCATGCGAGTATTGGTACGTACATATCTGTCTGGATCTGGAAAAAAACAGTTCTGATAGTTTTTATCGTCTTCAGCTCAAAATTATTCGCGAGGAAGGATTATAGAAATATCCACCAAAAAAAATGTGCTGCAATATGAAGTGGTTTCTTTGTGACATTTGGGGAATCTTTCATCTATTAAATTTTAAATATCTTGTAATAGGGTATGGAATGTGACATATTATCACAAGAACTAAATAGCCTCTTTCTCACTTCTGAAGACAGTTAGATGAGACGAGTGACGAACACGTGAGAAACACGTGACTAGTGTTGCCAACGGCTGTTCCCGGCTTGGGTGACCCACGATTGACAATTTCCAGCACCAGCGTGGCTCATATTTGGCCAAGATGTTTAAAAAGACAATACCAATGTAGTAGTTCAATATGGGAGGTACCTTCATCAAAAAACACTAGTACTCGTCTAAAAATCACATTTTTTACACTATTTTTACGAAAAAGGAATGTTCAATAAGTAAGTGACAAGACCAACTTTTTAGAGGGTTTTTACGACGAAAAAATAGTTCAAAAGCCTGGACTTTTAGACCATGTATAAAGTAAATATCCGTACCCTTTACCTACATTTTACACTTTTTATTACTTAAATGAACAACTAAAGTACGGTGTTTTTACATTCCTGTTAGAACCAAAAGTAACTGTAAAAGTTGTCTTTTCTTGGTTTTAAATAGGTTCTAAAGTATCATCTTTTTTCCACTCTTTTAATCATTTTATATACTCTAAAAGTACTCTAAAAAGTTTTGATAATCGGTTACTTATTAGGTTGGAAAAAGAAATCAAAAAACGATCCTTTTGGACTACCTATTTACAAATAGGGAACCTATTAGTAAGTGGGTATCCGTTATATATTGTTCAAAAGACTTGACTTTTCCAGTACTTTTTCAGTTACCTATTCTCAAATAGGGAACCTATTAGTAAGTGGGTATCCGTTATATATTGTTCAAAAGACTTGGCTTTTCCGTTACTTTTTCAGTTACCTATTCTCAAATAGGGAACCTATTAGTAAGAAGGTATACCCCATTTACAAGACGAATACCGTCTTACTAATAGGTTCCCTATTTGAGAATAGGTACCTGAAAAAGTAACGGAAAAGTCAAGTCTTTTGAACAATATATAACGGTTACCCACTTACTAATAGGTTCCCTATTTGAGAATAGGTACCTGAAAAAGTAACGGAAAAACCAAGTCTTTTGAACAATATATAACGGATACCCACTTACTAATAGGTTCCCTATTTGTAAATAGGTAGTCCAAAAAGGATCGTTTTTTGATTTCTTTTTACAACCTAATAAGTAACCGATTATCAAAACTTTTTAGAGTACTTTTAGAGTATATAAAATGATTAAAAGAGTGGAAAAAAGATGATACTTTAGAACCTATTTAAAACCAAGAAAAGACAACTTTTACAGTTACTTTTGGTTCTAACAGGAATGTAAAAACACCGTACTTTAGTTGTTCATTTAAGTAATAAAGAGTGTAAAATGTAGGTAAAGGGTACGGATATTAACACTTTATACATAGTCTAAAAGTCCAGGTTTTTGAACTATTTTTTCGTCGTAAAAACCCTCTAAAAAGTTGGTCGTGTCACTTACTTATTAGACATTCCTTTTTCGTAAAAATAGTGTAAAAAATGTGATTTTTAGACGAGTACGGGGGTCACACCCGTACACCACCACCACACTACCACCGCTTCCGCCGCCGCCCACCGCCGCTACCCCACGTGCACGCCAACGCCCACCACTTCTCCCACCGCCCACCCCGGTGCGTCTACCCCTACCGCCACCCGTGACGCCACCTCCTACCGTCACCCCACGCTCACGTCCACACCACCGCCCACCGGTGCCACCGCTGCCCACGCGACACCACCACTGTACCACCACCTCCACCACTGCGCCACCACCTCCACCTCTGCACCACCACCTCCACGACCACCACACCGCTGCAGCCGTCGCCGTCTCCCCACCACCACCACCACTACCCCGTACCCGTTACAAACACTGCACCGTACACTGGCGAGGTTGGCCGAGCAACACTACTGGCACTCGGCCAACACTCGCCAAGTACCCGCGGACGTTGTTTAGTTCCGATTACTTTCGAACGGGATTCGGATACCCTATGGTACCCGACCGCACTCGTTCCACACTCCAGGGTATCATGTTATTTATAATAAAAATCTCGAACCCTTTCAATGTCTCCTGGGTTCCAACCTGGCACGGGGAGAACATACCTCTAGTACTCGGTTGGTGTCCTACGAATACTATTTGGGTACCTCAAATGTACCCAAGGGGTACCAGCTAGTACTCAGTTTGTACCAGACGAATACACGTTGGTAACTTCCAGTGTGTGTTAACGTACTTCAGAGTACCCCTCTGGTACCCCACAGTATGGGAGGGGTACTAGACGGGTACCAGGGAGGTACCTCACTGTACCCCTCAAATACCGAACTGGTTCCCTGTGTGTATCATGTGGAGGTCCCTCGTGTGAGTGTAGAGTACTCGAACGGTAAAAATCTGTCCACGTACAACCCACGTACGTGGTGGACACCCTTCGAGTACTCCTTTGGTACCAGATGGTATTACGTGGGTACCCTTATGGTGTCCTGGTAGTTTAAAATCAATTTTAAACTACCCTAGTCGACAAAG
>MU134748.1:32462-44936 GCA_015039355.1 Ramaria rubella
GGCTTAATTACACAGAGGAATTATGTGCTGCCAGAGGCATGGGGTCCATCTACACCAGTTTGGATAGTCCTGCTAAACTATCGGCACTAGCATATACATAATTTATAACCTATGTTCTAAACTGCCTTGAAACTATGTGTGAAAAGGGGGATATCACGGTGTGAAATGGTTTTGCATATTTTTTCTGTGGATTCACTATGATTCAAAATGAGTGTCAAAACTGCATCGAAATCAGAGTGAAACTGCCTACTGTGATATCCTCTATTACTTCAAGCTGTTATGCTGAAGCTGCAAAGGAGGATAACCAAAACATACATTTTTACTTTGAGAGTATACAAGTGTGTTGACTTTTCTTTGTGCATGTGTGAGATATGTGTGCACACATGCATGACATAATATTAAGTGTGGGGGAGCATAGGCCTCGTTCCATTCTCAGTCATTCTGAATCTGTTTATCCTCTTATTTCTCATCATTCTTATGCCTCTCCTGACTTTCCCCATTTTCCTATATTTTTCCATTATTTTTCCCATTCCCTGTTGTTCTATTTTCACTCCTATTAAATTGGCCTCTGCCAATCCCATTACATAACCACGGTTTGTTTGCAACTATGTTACGTAATGGGATTGGAATCCAATCCCGTTATGTAACTCGTTTGGAGACTCACAGTCAAATTACATAACGGGATTGGATTCCAATCCCGTTACGTAATGACAGGATTCTACTCTGCCTACCGTATGTCCTCACTGAGTGACTGCCTACATCGGCAGTAACATAGGCAGTGTGTGAATTTTTATTCATGTTGATGTAACCCCAAGATATCTTCTATTACTGTAACTCTAATAATAAAATTTTACCTGAGTCTGGCTCTGGCTGGGCCCCACCACTCTTTTTAAAAAAAATAAGGAGTGAATTCTAGTGTAGCTAATAACTAGCCACATTTCCTGATGTGAGAGCTACAAGGAATCCAGAACAAATGAGAAGACTCATGTTCAAACTAGTACAAAACCATCACGTGACTCCGTGTCACTACCTGCCTCGCTTCGTCTTTGTGCTCACTCAATTAGCCAAACAATTTCTGACAACACAATGATGCAGATCTATGAGTGGACAATCTACAGAACCAGGGACCGTGGGCAGAGTTGACCACGTCGTTTGTGACTGTGCTCGTCTTCAATGCTGTGTTGCGTTCACACTGCTCCGCCTGTGGTTCAAGACGATCTACAAGGCCTGGACCTTTCTGACCCCAAAAAGGTGCGTGTAGTACAGTGGAATTGCTTGTTGTTCATCACTGACACACCACAGCAACCACAGCAAACGCCTCTTGGCGCAGCTCATCTCTTCACATCGCCTGCAGCCATAGCTGTGCCTGTACCCACATCTACATTCAATCCCTCACCTCCCCCTCCTGCAGTCACCCTTACACTCTCCTTACTTGCCTCCACACCCTTCCTTTGGCCCCTATGCCATGGCAAAGCTTGCATGCACACACCAGCCACAGGGAGATGCGGTGAGCATGGGGGGAGTACAGGATAGAGTATTGCCGGCTCGAGCCCCATGGCGTGGAGCCACAACACGTCAAACATGATGCCCGTATGTGTCTTGAAGCACTCGCAGATCCAATGGAGGGAGATGAAGGCAAGTGTGGCAGGGGTGTCATTGGGCACAGAGCCACCACCGACGTCTGCGGATGGGGGGAAATGCAAGTAGGTGTGGGCCAGTGGCCTAGTGGGGAGGGGACGCATCGCAGTGGCAGCCTGTGAACCAGATCTCGTTGACATCAGTAGGCATGTCATGCCGCTTGCAGTACTGGGCCTCATACTTGTTCTCAAAGCCACTCAGAGTGTCTGCATGATACTTGTGCTTGTGTGCGTGTGTTGTGCAATGCAAGTCCGAACTAAGGGTAGCCTCGACGCTGGGGTGGTTCCAGAGGTTGGCCTTGAATTTGGCACGGTGCTTGTCCAACAACAGGGTGTGACGGAAGGTACAAATGGCGGTGTTGGACACCATGAAGGGCAGGTGGCGAGGGATAAGGCTGATGGAATCCACTGTGTCCCTGCAAGACGACAGTGTGAATTCCAATGATCAGCAGATGTGCATGGGACGAGATACAAGGCACTAGGGGTTGCACCAGACACCAATAAATTCAATGTTGATGTCAATACTGAAGCAGCGCTTAAATTCGGTACTCTTGCGCCACCCGAAGGCATCAGTGCAGGTGAACATCTTGTAAGTGAAGGGAACCTGCTAGTGGTTGCAGGTGGGGAGGAGGCCAACCTTGTGCACCATACTGGCGAGGGCGCGTGCGGTGTAGGCGCCGCGACTGAAGCCGAAGATGCAGATACGGTTGCCATTGGTGTCTGCACGGAATTGAAGGTGAGTGGATTGGACAGGGTGAGGCAGGGGACGCACAGTTCTGCATGAGGAACTCGTAGCCATCTGTGGGGCAGGATCATGAGTTAGTTGTGACAGATAAGCGGATGCTATGCGTACCCATGACGTGAGCGTGGAGGTCCTCCAGTGACAGCACTCCTAGTCGGCCCCAACAGCACCCTACCACCCATGCTCCCTTGCACCCTCCCTACGCACTCCTATAAGCCCTTCCGTCCCAGGCGTCTACAGACACCACATGGCCCCAATGCACGTGTAGACGAATACAGCTGCAGGCAACCCCAGTTAGCCCCAACGGCACCCTACCACTCCCTTGCACCCTGCTTGTACATCTACTGAGGTATGTGAACCTTTTCACCCTTGTTGAAATTGCGTGTTCTCTTATTACTGTCTATCCTTCACCACTTGCAGGTAAAGCTCCTAGGAAACAACTGGCAACCAAAGTAGCATGAAAAACTGCAGCTGCAATAGGCGGTGTAAAGAAGCCTCATAGGTTCAGGCCTGGTTTGTAAATAGTCTTTGACTCACCCCATCAGCCAGCCTCCAGACTTTCCATCATGCAGACTGTAAGTTTTGGCCTCTATTAATTTACAGGCAGCTGCAGTCACAATGTAACTACAGCATGCACAGTTTGCAATGATGTTGGATGTCATAGGTGAGTGAGTATCAAGTGTGTTTAAAGCACTTGGTACTGTTCCCATAGAGAACTTGTGTGCATGTGAAGTCGCTGCAGCTTGTTCTTTATGTGACAGTACCAATTGCTTTGCACACACTTTGTTGCAGGTGAGTGAGTATCAGGTGTGTCTAGACCCCTTGGTGTTGTTCCCATAGAGTGTGAAGTTGTTACAGCTTTGCTCTTTATGTGGAAAGTGAGTTTTTACACACACCTTGCAAGTTGCTGCAGGTGAGTGAGTCGCAGGTGTGTCTATGGCACTTAGTGCTGTGCCCATAGAGGATGTGTGTGCGTGCGAAGTCGCCGCAGCATGTTCTTTATGCAACAGTGCTAAGTGTTTTGCACACCTTGTCACAGGTGAGTATCAGGTGCATCTAGAGCACTTGGTGTTGTTCCCACAAAGCACTTCGGTGCATTTGAAGTTGCTGTGACAGTGCAAAGTCATTTTTTTGCACACATCTTGCAAGTTGCTGCAGGTGAGTGAGTCACAGGTGTGTCTATGGCACTTAGTGCTGTTCCCATAGAGGATGTGTGTGCATGCAAAGTCGCCGCGGCATGTTCTTTATGCAACAGTGCTAAGTGCTTTGCACACCTTGTTGCGGGTAAGTATCAGGTGCATCTAGAGCACTTGGTGTTGTTCCCACAAAGCACTTTGGTGCATTTGAAGTTGCTGTGACAGTGCAAAGTCATTTTTATGCACACATCTTGCAAGTTGCTGCAGGTAAGTGAGTCGCAGGTGTGTCTATGGCACTTAGTGCTGTTCCCATAGAGGATGTGTGTGCATGCAAAGTCGCCACGGTATGTTCTTTATGTGACAGTGCCAAGTGCTTTGCACACCTTGTTGCAGGTGAGTGAGGATCAGGGGCATCTAGAGCACTTGGTTTTGTTTGTATGTGATCTTTACGTGATAGTGCAAAGTGATTTTTTGCATACACCTTGCTGCAGGTGAGTGAGTACCATGTGAGTATAGGGAACCCAGCGCCGCCCCCATAGAGGACTTGTGTGTATTTTGAGTTGCCATTGCTTGTTCTGTATGTGACAGTGCCAAGCACTTGGTGATGTTCCTATTGAGGACATGTGAAGTCGCCACAGCCTGTTTTCTGTGCACAGACCTTGCTGCAGATAAGTGCGTATCAGGTGCATAATCCAACTAGTCTGAACAAAAACAAAAATTCACAAAACACTGGGGCCATTTTGCTTTTTGTAAACAGCAGCACTCTTAATTATATATATTTTACCCTACCTTTATTATCACAAACATGATTACTCATAAATAAATAGGTTGGCAATGTGATGTTTTGTCCCATTGATAGAACACCTGTCACCTGCAAGAAAAATCCAACATGTAATAAGTGTTGTTTAATAATTTGTAGCTACCACTTAAATAATGAATAATGCTTGGTACACTTGGTTTGGGTGCAGTGTGAAATCATGAGACGGTTGTAGGTTGGCACATCATCGCACCTGGAATTGGTTCTGAGGATGAACTATTAGCACATTTCACATGTCACTAAATACTGCAATTGCATGGCTGCTAACTAATTAAATTCAAGTTCTTAGTTTCGAGAGCCTGGCCCACTTACCGTCTGCAGTCTGGACTAGCAGATGCACTAGTGGTACATCCATGCAAGGCCCTCATTGTCGTCATAAAACTTTATATGGGATTTGTGAGCAGGTCATGTATCTTTGGAACCACAATTAGTATGCACACATGAGGTTTCAATCACTCTGGTAGGTGGTTTATACTGAAAACAGAACTATTTTTCAATTAAAATATGACATCACCAGGGTGCATTTTATCCTACACATACGGGAATTTACAAAATGCCTTGAAATCCAAACTCATCTTTCAGTGACAAGGATCAAGTACACAAACACAGGAATGGTCTGTGGGAAGCACCCACAAGTGAGGAATGTTTCAGGAGGAGGTTATCAGTTCACCTACTGTGGAAACTAACATCACACATGTAGAGCCAAGTGACCAGTCATGGATATCCAACCAATACACTGGCCAAGCTGGATGATCACTGTCTTACAGGGACAACCTATACTATGTTCAGCAATAGACTGCCCCTCGGGCTCAAGCTCACTTACCTTATATGTATGTGAAGCACATCCAGATTTAAATCTCTTCCAAAAAATAAACAGGAAGCTCCATTTATTATTATTGTTTGCAAGTGTTGCTGATTTTTTTGCACGTCTATCAATTTTAGAACAGTAGCATCTATAAATAGGTCAGGATCACAGATAGTACAATCACGTGACCATTTTTCCATGATCACTTTCAAGGCCTAGCATTGGAAGGAAAACATGGTTTAAGAAACTGTAAAGGGCAATTGTCTTGTTATGCACAGAAAAGCTTAACTGCAACAAACCAGCTCCTAAATAATAGTGGGTGAAGTGTGATAGTACAGAGAATCCCCAGGCTATTTTCGGTCACAGCCAATACCAAATTAGGACCATCATGAACTGGCAAACCCTATCTTGAGTGAGGAAACTTCAAAATTTTAATCGTGGGAACAAAAAAGTCAACTCAATTCTATTCGTGGGAATGGCAATAGAGAAAGGCAAATGAACTTTTGATATCCTACAGGACGGTACGAACGATTCCTGTCGGACTTCGTCCTCCTTGGGAATCGTAACCAGCCAATCCAACTCTGGACTAACCAATCTGAGTCCTGATTTTGAATCAAACAATCAGCCTGAGAATCAGACAATCCTAATCAAAACCAGACAATCTGACTCCAAACTAGACAGATTTCCAACTCTGAATCAGACAATCCAACTACAAACTGGACACATTATTCAACTCCAGACCAGCCAATTTGATTCTGAACTGGACAATCTAACTTCAAACCAGCCTATCCAAATTGGACAATGCAACTCTGGATCAGACAACTCAGATTTGGCTAAATTGATTTCAAAGCAGACCATCTGACTCTAAGTCAGTAAATCTGATTCTAACGCAGATAATCCAACTCTGAACCAGCCAATCTGACTCCAAATTGGACTGTCTGAATTTGAAATGAACAGGACAATCCAAGATTCCAAGTTACTCCAAACCAATAACTGATTCCTAATTAGATTGAATTAAACAATTCAACTTTGAATTGGACAATCAGATTCTGAATTGGACAGTATAATTTGAATCAAACAATATGACACCAATCTGGCCAAACTGATTCTGAATCTGACAATCTGACTTGACAATATGACTGAACTATCCACTGATCCCACTCTGATTCTGATTCTGAGAATCTGACTCCAAACTGGCCAATCTGATTCTGAAGTGGCCCACTCCAATTCTGAACAAGATGATCTGATCATAAATGACCCACTCTGACTCTGAACTGGCAGATCCAACTCTCAACTGAATTATCTAACTCTGAACCAGCCAATCTGATTCTGAATCTGACTTGAACTGGACAACCTAAATAATTCTGATCAAAACTGCCCAAATTGAATCAGAAGCAGAAAATTCATGTGATTCAAAAATCACACACTGGACAATTTATGTCCAAACCCAAATCATTGGACACATTAGGGGTGATCACAGTTGACTGATTTCATGGATTTGATGGGATATTTGATGGTGTGGTGGATTTGGGACAGGAAATCAACAAATCCAGGAAAGTCCCTCCAGAGACTAGAGTCACTTTGGGAAAATTTGGCAGATTTGATACTGGATTTTCAAGTGTGAATCAAATGTAAATTGTCATTCATTGTAAACATTGCAAGTACTATTATGATCTCTTAGATGCACATTTTCTGAATGAGTGTAAATCAATGCCAAATGCTGTTCCCAATCTGGGGTATCAGAGTTGACTGGTCGGATTTGGATGATTTTCAATACTCTTGAACATCAATCCCCTATCAAATACATAAAATCAGCCAACTGTGATCACCCCTATTGCTGGCTTTTGATAGAACTTTGGTTTTGAACAATGCAGAAAAACTGCTGAGTGTTACTGAGGCAATGTGGCATGTGATATTTAATATGTAATACAAGTCCAAGCATAGAATTCACCAAAGTTGCAATGAGGCACTATCTGGTCATTCCACCTTGATGAAGGTGCTGTAACAACAAATATTGTGTATAAGGATGTTCTGCCTCATTCAAGTAAGTATTTGGGATTTGATTGGAGTTGCCACTATTGCTAACTCTGATAGGTGGTACATTCACTTTGGACAACTTATAAAAATGCCTGTTTGATTACATAGGATAGTGTTGCCACAGTCGGGCTGTTTATGGTTTGGCTCAGTTTTTGAAACCAGCCATTGGTGAAATAACACTTTGGGGGCTCTGGGATGCACCTCTATGAAAGCTTCCTATTAAAAAACCTCCCAGGCCAATAGTTTGGTGAAGATTACTCTTGAGCTATTGCCCATAAAATATATATCGGCTGTAGCCAACAGCAACACTAACATAGGAACAATGTAATTGTAAATATGCCATGTAAAAATTTCATTTTTTGATTGTGGATATGATTGAAACTAGCAAACACCTAATGGGGTGCCTGTGCATAGCATGGGTTACTCACCTAGTAACACCTAGTGTACCCACCATGACTAATACAATTAGACAGGACTGATGGATTGCCAGTCCTGTCAACTTGGATAGGTGTCATAGGCTGCCCCTAATACCATGTTTATTACTGCGAATAAAACTGACCTTTGTGAAAAACCAAACTTATCAGCCAGGTACCTTCAACGCACAAGTATCCTGGGCACACCGGCCACTTGCGAGAATCATCCACACCAGCTCCACAACACACCCGGCACAACGCGCGTCGCACAATCACTCGTGCTTGCCATCACCATTGACTATGACACCATTTAATCCAAAATTTGGATTTCTTCTTTTTATTATGTGCTGTTGATGGGACTGGCAATCCATCAGTCCTGTCTAATTGTATTAGTCATGGTGGGTACACTACACTAGGGAGATCTCAGAATTTGTTTGTTGAACAAATGGTCAAACAACCACATAACAAATAGCACTTTTGTTCAAGATTTGTACAAAGGCCACACACTAAACAAAGGCATAAATTGGTCCACATTTTGAATCACTGACAAATATTGATGAAATCTGACCCCATGTATTATTAAGATTTGTTTGGACCCAAAAGATAAATTTTGTTCAGATGTTCACCACAATTTGTTCAACTGCCAAATGTGGCATTTGTTTAAGCCTGAAATTTACATAATGATCAAAGTTTTTCCTCACTTTTCACTCAAAATTGGGTTGGAAGTTTAATCAATCTGTAACTTTCAGACTTAACAAATGCCACATTTGACAGTTGGACAAATTGTGGTGAAAATCTGAACAAACTTTATCTTTTGGGTCTAAACAAATCTTAATGATACATGGGGTCATATTTCTTCAATATTTGTTGGTGGTTCAAAATGTGGACCAATTTATGCCTTTGTTTAGAGTGTGGCCTTTGTACAAATATTGAACAAAAGTGGTATTTGTTATGTGTTTGTTTGACCATTTGTTTAATCAACAAATTCTGAGATCTCCCTAGTGCTAGGTGCTCCACCGCACAACATTCTTCATCACACGCGCTCGCCATTGCCGAAGGTGATGGCGACAACAAAGAAATCAAAAAACAGATCCAACTTTTTCTCTACACCATAGTATAGCTTCTAAGCTCTTTGTATCATGCAATGCCATGAAATTGAGCATACATGTCATATGTTACTCACTGTCGCTGTCAGAATTTATAATAGAAGCACTACAAGTCTTCTTCAACTGTCTGGTATACCCTTCATTCTCCTTATCACTGTCATCCTCCTGTGCTTGTTTCTTGCCCTTCCCGTGGTACAATCCCCTCTTCTTACCAGCATCTGATCTCTTTTTCCACTGCTTCATGATGATTTCACCTGACGCTTTCTTCTCAGCCAGACTGTTCTGCCTCCCCATTCGCTTGTCACTTGACAGCTTGTGCCAAAAGCATATGGGTGCCGACCCACTTAATGCCTGCATGCACAATTCAAGATCCTCGATACCAAGGACATGTGGATCAAATTTTTGAACCGGCCACCTCACAAGCTCAACTTGATGTTCATTCACAATCTTTGTCTCATACCACTTCCATTCCATAACTAATCCACTATCTCCTGTTATTTTGTCTGTGTTCTCGATGAGCAAGTACCCATCTGCAGCAGAATGTTCAAACATGTACGTACGAAGCCCACATTTCACCATGGTGCAAACTAGGTGCTTCATCATTGTCTTGCATTCATTACTGTTCTTGGCAATACCTGCACATAATGTAAGCATTTTATCTCTTCATATATATCCTGACATGCTTACCTTGAACTTGAAAGAGCGCGTAGGCCTCAAACTTTTATCACAAGCTCATCGAAGTCCATGCCAAAGAGAAGTTCGATGAAATCACATGGGATCTCATCATGATAGATTATTGGCACATTAGATTGGGCAGCCTCCATGTGTACCGTCATGGCAAGTGAAGAGGTACCACAGTGTGTCCCAAGATCTTTAAGCTAAGAAAGTGTCAGTATCTGAATTCTAAGTCTGCGGAAGACATACCTCTGTGCGGATTCGAGCTGTGGTAGTGCCCACATCATGTGTGTGGGCCATTGAGCATGATCTAATCCCTTTCCTTTCCCTCAGTCCCTTCTCCTCAAGAGACGCTACCATATCTGACATCTCATGGTCAGGCACATCATGGTGGCTTGGGGCACCAAGTGCAACCTTCTGAAAGTCTTGAAGATGTGTCTTTTGACCCAGAGGCAACTCTAGAAGGTGAGATCAGCATGTCAGACGCGTTTTTCAACCACATACACGTGATGTTCCTACCTTCATTAATTATGAGACTTTCTGCATGGATCCAGGCATTGTATTTCGAGATCTGGCGCTGCTTGCCATACTTTGATGTGCGATTGATTGCCTGGGCCATCCAGCATTCATTTTTCCCATGCTTCTTTGCCAGCTCTTTTACTAATGTGTCAACATGTTGCCAGTGATCTTGAAGGTCTTCCCAAATGCTAGCACTCCGGAGGGCAAGTGTATGTGCTGCAGCCCTCCAGTCAACGTGACTGAGGTTTTTCCCATGATTGCATGGCTTCACAGCTTTGATCTTCTGCCGCATCTGCACCATGAATGGGTTTGTATGGATGTCGAGGGGCATTTGGTGCAGAATATGCAGTGTAAGCAAGAGCAGGTGTACCCTGGCAGTGTTTTTAACCTGTATCCACAGAGTCACCTGTTTTTGGTGATTGTAGCAACCAGACTCTGGTGTGATGATCATGACAAAGCAGCATATTAAAAATTAAACAAAGAGCACAGCATAGACACCAGAGACATGACTCAAAATGTACCTAGAGAAAAGCATGGGAAAATTGTGAAAAAAGATCGAATTTTGACACCATTTGTATGGTGGGAAAATGGTGGGAAAATTGAAAACATAGTGTTTTTTTGGTCAATATTTGTTTGGGGTGCAGATGTTGACCAATGTTAAGATTTGATTGGGGTGGAAATTAGGAATTTGCCACAGATTTGTGTCCCACACAATTCAGGGCAGTTTTGTTAAATTTATCACAATTTTCACACCCAAGCATTTTGTGGGCAAAATTACAATTTTTCCAGGGAGAAGATTGAGAACAAAAGGGAAATTGCAGGAAAATTGTATGCAATTTCATCCTTGTTCTCGATTTTCTCCCTGGGAAAATTGTAACTTTGTTTACAAAATGCTTGGGTGTGAAAATCATGATAAAATTAACAAAAATGCCTTGAATTGTGGGGGGCACAAATCTGATGCAAATTCCTAATTTTCACCCCAATCAAATCCTAACTTTGTTCAACATCTGCACCCCAAACAAATGTTGACCAAAACCACACTATGTTTTCAATTTTCTCGCTATACAAATGGTGTCAAAATTCAATCTTTTTGCACAATTTTCCCATGCTTTTCTCTTGGTACATTTTGTATCATGTTCCCGGTGAGACCACCTCAAGACCTCATTGGTCTGAGAGATGTTATTCAAATTGTTTGTGGATGAAAGATGCAGTGTAAATGTTTTGTCTTTCCAGAGGATATTTCTCAGAATATGACATCACACAGGTACAAAAAGACAGTCACCCCCTTGCACGGAAAGACAGTCACCCCTTGCATGGGAAGACAGACACCCCTTGCATGGGAAGACAGACACCCTTGCATGGGAAGACAGACAGTCACCTCCTGCATGGGAAGACCATCACCCCCTGCATGGGAAGACACTCACTGTAAGAATTCCAATTCCCTGAGTTTACAAAGGAAAGACTCGGCTGTTATAGTTGGCCATTTTGGCCTTTGCTAAGATCATCCCCTTTTCCCACAGTAATCCAGGATTATGCAATTTTGTCCACAGTTTACATAAGCAAACCATACAACCGGGACTATGAAACATGTCTCCTTTTGGATTTCAGGATGGTTTTGGGGTCTCAGTAGGGTTCTATTGGGAATGACCATTTTTTTGGCACTTTTATTCTGCTCAGTTTGTAGGGACCTCTGACACACAACATCCAATTTTATCTGGGTGTTACCTTGGACCCCTTCTCTACCTTCCTAGGTCCTTTTATTTCATTTTTCTGTCAGTTGCCATATTTGTCATGTTGGTATCTCAAGGAATCCTATTGGGATTATGGTCATGTGACTGCGTTGCTGTCCACAATTGCTTTGCGCAACGAAGTCTATGCCCTCTTAAGATCTCTTGTCTTCCCTACTCTCCTGCCAGACATTTCTGTAATCATTTGGTAATATTGGTATCATTAATATACAAATTGTGGTCATCTCCATCTCGCTAACTAAAAATTGAGATCCCCAGAAATTCACCATCGATAGGGGAACACAGAGGGGTCTAGGGGGGTAGCAGTGGTGCACACAAAGTGTGGATAGGCCAGGAGGGTGGCGAGTGTGAGCAGAGGGCACGGAGAAGGTCAGGAGGGCGGCAAAGGTGCACAAAGGGCAAGGAGGGTGCCAGGAGGGCGGCGGGAGTGCACATAGGGTGTGGTGTGGCCTAGGAGGGCGGTGGGGTGCACACAAGGTGCGGAGGGGGCCAGGAGGGCAGCAAAGGTGAGCAGAGGTGTGGAGGAGGGCCAGGAGGGCAGCAAGGGTGAGCAGAGGCACAGAGGGGGCCAGGTGGGGGCAGGTGGGCCTGGTGTGCATGGAGGGTGCTAAGAAGGTGGCTGGGGTGCGTGGAGGGGGCAGTATGCAGAAGGAGCGGAGGAGGCCAGGAGGGCAGCAAGAGTGCGTGGTGGGGCTGGGGGTGCATGGAGGGGGCTGGGTGGCGCGGGGATGGACAGATGGCGGGAGGGGGCCAAGAGGGCAGCGGCGGTACCCAGAAGGTGCGAAGGGTGCTAAAAGGGCAGCTGGGTGCGCAGAGAGGCCAGGAGGGTGCGGGGGCGG
>MU134748.1:47262-61142 GCA_015039355.1 Ramaria rubella
GCTAAGGGGATACAAACAGTGGGACTGTGTGGGAACGAGGGTTCCACATTAACTAGTAGATAGTTCAGTAGGAATGTATTCAAATATAATGGTCATAAATGTAGAATAACAAAGGACATATAATTATTGAACCGTCAGTAAAGGGACACAAGAAACATATAAGTTTCGACACATGACGGTTTCCATCTAATAGATGTAACAACGAGAGTATATGTGTAAGAAAGGGAGACAAATAAGGTAGTACCATAAAGTGTAGGAGAAGGAACAGGTACTGAGGACGTTGTATCACGACGGATTAACGGAGGACCTATATAAACGTTCTTAAAGTGTTAAGTGTGACTTTAGACATAACATCGTCAATATACCACTTAGGTGAGACGGGTATGAGATAACTATTTATATGTATATACCTGGACACCGTCTCGTGTCTACGGGGTTCGAATAATTATAATTGTTCAAGTTATGGACTAATCGAAATGGTATCAATGGATATCTATACCAGTAGTTTCGAAGTTCCAGAAGTGTAAACTTAACAATTTTACTTGTCACAGTCATCGGGACTGGTAAACTTACTAAACCCAGTCTTACTATTTGTACTGTATCATCTCTGTATCGTGACCGCTTAGGTTCTTCCTAAATCCAAATCCGTGTGTATCACTCTTTAGGGTACCGAGCCGGTGAAACCTAAGCAGTTGTGGACACCACCATCTCCGGAAGTGACAGTTTAGAAGACTCAAAACTTGAGTGTCCGTGTCCTATGTCACATTGAAGTTACCGGAATTGTGTCGTTACTCTGTTTTTTGTTTACCCTGACTGTTGTCCTGTTATCACCCCTTTACCTCCTTGGTGTCCGTTTCTACCTTTAGTAGTCTCCAAGGACGTTTTTCTGAATGTAAAACGTCTTACGCTATTAATAGATTCCGTTTGGACATGGGTACTACCGTGTAATTCACAAAGTGTTACTTGTTTTGTATTACTGTTCGTATGTACGGTGTTGCACAGTGACCCCCGTACTCGTTTAAAAGTCCCATTTTTTACATTATTTTTACGGAAAAGGAATGTCTAATAGGTAAGTGACAAGACCAACTTTTTCGAGTGTTTTTTCGACGAAAGAATAGTTTAAAATCTGGGACCTTTAGACCATGTATAAAGTGTAAAGATTCGTACCTTTTACCTGTCTTTTACACTCTTTGTTATTTAAATAAGTAGTTAAAGTACGGTGTTTTTACATTCCTGTGAGAACCAAAAGTAACTGTAAAAGTTGTCTTTTCTTAGTTTGAAGTAGGTACTAAAGTATCATC
The DNA here is from genome assembly GCA_015039355.1 of Ramaria rubella. Classification (NCBI taxonomy): domain Eukaryota; kingdom Fungi; phylum Basidiomycota; class Agaricomycetes; order Gomphales; family Gomphaceae; genus Ramaria; species Ramaria rubella. The sequence continues at coordinate 48,564 of MU134748.1, forward strand.
TTTTTCTCACTCCTTTAATCATTTTATATACTCTAAAAGTGCTCTAAAAAGTTTTGATAATCGGTTACTCATTAGGTTGTAAAAAGAAATCAAAACCGTTCCTTTTTGGAGTACCTATTTACAAATAGGTTACCTATTAGTAAGTGGGTATCCGTTATATCTTGTTCAAATGGGGTTTACTTTTACGTTACTTTTTCAGGTCCCCTATTCTGAGAATAGGGTGCCTGAATTAGTAACGTAAAGGTATACGTCTTTTGAACAATATATAACGGATACCCACTTACTAATAGGTACCCTATTTGTAAATAGGTACTCCAAAAAGGAACGGTTTTGATTTCTTTTTACAACCTAATGAGTAACCGATTATCAAAACTTTTTAGAGCACTTTTAGAGTATATAAAATGATTAAAGGAGTGAGAAAAAGATGATACTTTAGTACCTACTTCAAACTAAAGAAAAGACAACTTTTACAGTTACTTTTGGTTCTCACAGGAATGTAAAAAACACCGTACTTTAACTACTTATTTAAGTAACAAAGAGTGTAAAAGACAGGTAAAAGGTACGAATCTTTACACTTTATACATGGTCTAAAGGTCCCAGATTTTAAACTATTCTTTCGTCGATAAAAACACTCGAAAAAGTTGGTCTTGTCACTTACCTATTAGACATTCTTTTTCCGTAAAAATAATGTAAAAAATGGGACTTTTAAACGAGTACGGGGGTCACACACCGACATAGGAAGTTATACGAAATAAGAAAGTTTGTGTTACACGTTAGTACCCAGTCCACCCGGGATCAAGTAGCGTACGACGTACCTTAACGGGGACTCGTACGTCTTACCGGACACCGAGTATTTTTATGTGTGATAACGGTACCTCTTTCGTACCCACTCCCGAGATCGAGACTGTTTTGTTTGAAGTGGTGTGGGAGACGGTTACTTAAGTTAGTTTCTTCTGTCAGTTTGTCTATAACTTAGGTTTCACCGGCTCGGTACCCTAAAGAGTGATACACACGGATTTGGATTTAGGAAGAACCTAAGCGGTCACGATACAGAGATGATACAGTACAAATAGTAAGACTGGGTTTAGTAAGTTTACCAGTCCCGATGACTGTGACAAGTAAAATTGTTAAGTTTACACTTCTGGAACTTCGAAACTACTGGTATAGATATCCATTGATACCATTTCGATTAGTCCATAACTTGAACAATTATAATTATTCGAACCCCGTAGACACGAGACGGTGTCCAGGTATATACATATAAATAGTTATCTCATACCCGTCTCACCTAAGTGGTATATTGACGATGTTATGTCTAAAGTCACACTTAACACTTTAAGAACGTTTATATAGGTCCTCCGTTAATCCGTCGTGATACAACGTCCTCAGTACCTGTTCCTTCTCCTACACTTTATGGTACTACCTTATTTGTCTCCCTTTCTTACACATATACTCTCGTTGTTACATCTATTAGATGGAAACCGTCATGTGTCGAAACTTATATGTTTCTTGTGTCCCTTTACTGACGGTTCAATAATTATATGTCCTTTGTTATTCTACATTTATGACCATTATATTTGAATACATTCCTACTGAACTATCTACTAGTTAATGTGGAACCCTCGTTCCCACACAGTCCCACTGTTTGTATCCCGTTAGCCGGAGACAGTACGTCTCGTCACTGGGTAAAGTTTTCAGATTTACGACAGTGTGTTTGTCTGACTCGGTTATTTAAATAGCCACAGACGTTACACACACCGATGTTCATTCTAACTTTAACGAATAGATTAATCAACACCTGTTGACATATTAACAGGTGATAGATGTCCGCGGGGATCACCCACCGAAATGTATTAGACTCGGTATTCAGTGAGACCACTGAATATATAAGATTTATCATCGTATATACGACGTCATTCTTAGATGTAAGAATGTAGGAGGGGTGTCTGGTTTGGCGTCCCTTCAAACCCGTTAAAATACGACTACCCCCTAGTCGTATATACCCATGTCCGTGTCAGCTCCTTCTGACGTACCGATGAAGTTACCTCAACAACATCATCTCCCTCAGTCACCCCAGCTGCAGGTATCCTAACAGGAGGGGTTACACTCGCCTTCGTCCGTCCCCTCGTCTACCTCGCCCCCCAGGGTAGCTACCGTACAGGCATGCACGGACGCTCACCCTCCGGGAGGCGGAGCAGGCAGATCGTCGCTTAGCAGTAGCCTGCACGATCCACTAGGGGTTTTGGGACCCCCTACACGTCCCCATCCATATACTTCCGGTCATATAAAGGCCGGAAACGCCCGTAGCTCATGGGAGACACGTCAGAACAACATGGTCTGGAACGAGACGAACGCGTGTTTCATCCCGAGATATAAATGATCTCCGGATCGTCCTAGATGGGGACGTATCCATGGATCGGTGACCCGATCGAGCAGCTCGCTGTAGAGGCGTACCCCCACAAAGGTAAGTTTGTGGAAGAGTTGCCTGACATTTGTCAAGACACTCAAAAACTTCTTTCTGATCCGACAGAAAGAAACCGAATTACTCAAATTCGGTTTGGGTATACAGGTGTAGGAGGTTAACCTCCCACAATAGATATTCGGGTGGTTATCGTCCGCTATGAGGGAGACCCCCTCATAAGATAGTACACATTGTGTAGGGATTCCAACCCTCCGCACAGTACTCGTTAGAGCTTACGACCGCAAGCTCATCGGTCCGCAACGAGTGTTAGTCGTACGAATTACTATCACACGACGTGTTGTACCGTTTACAACACGTACGTTCACATTCGACGAGTTGCTTGAATCCCAACAACTCGACCGTCCCCAGCTTGGTGAGACAACCAGCTACCGAACACACGTGGGGTAATCCCACGCCACGAAACGGTTACCCGCCCCATTTATAGAGCAGACGTAACGTCCACCCAACGGATACCGGTCCCGCTACGCCCACAAGTCACTGTGTCCCGTACCGCGGTGATTGCGAGCGAAGTACCTACACCAGAACGCTGGTCTAGTTCAACCAGGATGGCCACTTCGTGGTCATCAACCGTCTCTCCCTGACCGACTCAGACAGTGGCTCAGACCGTCGCTACAGTCTAGCTAATATCAGTCGTGGCTAACCCAGCTGAAGTACCACCTATTGAATAGGTGGTAAAGCGTTAATTCGACAGAGAGGAATAGCTCTCGTCGCGCCTCACATAGTTCGAGACTCACCTCGAGTGTATGGAGGAGGAACATCCTCCGATGGTACAGGAATTATTTTCCTACACGGTAAAACCGCTCATTGTCACCGGTTCGGTGAAAATTACGCACAAGTTACAGCGTGTAAGCCCCCAACTATTCGGCGTCAAAACGCCGAACGTCGTTCACGACGTATATGCGTAACGTGAGACCCGTCCTCAGTGTTACCTACTATCACTACCACAGGAACTGCGGTACGTGTCAGGTCGAGACGAGGAAGACCTCGTATCGTTTAAAGAGTCTCCGTGATCCATCACGGAGACGACTCTCCACAACCACCCTACGAAACGGCAGATACACATGACAGTGACCATGTGAACGTGACCACGCCCACACCTTCACCCACCGTTCTTCGGAACTTCACCGTTATTTTAGCAGTGAATTTAAATTCCGTTCGCATTGGTGGCCCAGTGCACTGGATAAGTGTACTGACACAACGTAGTACGCTTAGTGGCTGTACTACATACAAACACAGCTCAGGAAAATAATTTCCTGAGTGAGTAACGGTGATAGTACGGATATTCCGTACTAATCCTTCGAGAGCACCGAAGGATTGAGGGGAGTCGAGATCTATTCGTAGATCACGAAGATTGAGAGACGTATGTCTCTCACCGAGGGTCCACTGTAGAGGGTTACAGGTGGTGTGAACGTTGAGGTTGAACCTCAGAGATCAGGTCGTTACTCGGTCATAGAGTAGATGTTTGTTAAGTCCAAGCAGAAGAAGGGGTTTCAGCCTTTTACATTAAATACAGTGTTGCTCCTTTAGCGAGTAGTAGTAATCCATATACGCCAGACTAATCTGAGTGTACTTTGAAACCGTTATAGGAGACTCGGCACTCGAGACCTCCATTGAGTTCAAAGTGTAACCTCCACCGTAACAGGTGGAACTGTTAAACTATACCGGGTTATATTAATCCGTGATCAAAGAAACGGGCAGGAAATCCATTCCTGTCCAAAAAACATCTGTATATATGATCGACAGGTTGGAGTATACAGCAAGGGACTACCGTAGACTATAAGTGTCATAGACAGACGACATGAGCTGAACACTACTAACGTAACACTCGTAGTTAGGCCTCTGTCATGCAGAGCAGTGACCCATTTCAAAAGTCTAAATGCTGTCACACAAACAGACTGAGCCAATAAATTTATCGGTGTCTGCAATGTGTGTGGCTACAAGTAAGATTGAAATTGCTTATCTAATTAGTTGTGGACAACTGTATAATTGTCCACTATCTACAGGCGCCCCTAGTGGGTGGCTTTACATAATCTGAGCCATAAGTCACTCTGGTGACTTATATATTCTAAATAGTAGCATATATGCTGCAGTAAGAATCTACATTCTTACATCCTCCCCACAGACCAAACCGCAGGGAAGTTTGGGCAATTTTATGCTGATGGGGGATCAGCATATATGGGTACAGGCACAGTCGAGGAAGACTGCATGGCTACTTCAATGGAGTTGTTGTAGTAGAGGGAGTCAGTGGGGTCGACGTCCATAGGATTGTCCTCCCCAATGTGAGCGGAAGCAGGCAGGGGAGCAGATGGAGCGGGGGGTCCCATCGATGGCATGTCCGTACGTGCCTGCGAGTGGGGAGGCCCTCCGCCTCGTCCGTCTAGCAGCGAATCGTCATCGGACGTGCTAGGTGATCCCCAAAACCCTGGGGGATGTGCAGGGGTAGGTATATGAAGGCCAGTATATTTCCGGCCTTTGCGGGCATCGAGTACCCTCTGTGCAGTCTTGTTGTACCAGACCTTGCTCTGCTTGCGCACAAAGTAGGGCTCTATATTTACTAGAGCCCTAGCAGGATCTACCCCTGCATAGGTACCTAGCCACTGGGCTAGCTCGTCGAGCGACATCTCCGCATGGGGGTGTTTCCATTCAAACACCTTCTCAACGGACTGTAAACAGTTCTGTGAGTTTTTGAAGAAAGACTAGGCTGTCTTTCTTTGGCTTAATGAGTTTAAGCCAAACCCATATGTCCACATCCTCCAATTGGAGGGTGTTATCTATAAGCCCACCAATAGCAGGCGATACTCCCTCTGGGGGAGTATTCTATCATGTGTAACACATCCCTAAGGTTGGGAGGCGTGTCATGAGCAATCTCGAATGCTGGCGTTCGAGTAGCCAGGCGTTGCTCACAATCAGCATGCTTAATGATAGTGTGCTGCACAACATGGCAAATGTTGTGCATGCAAGTGTAAGCTGCTCAACGAACTTAGGGTTGTTGAGCTGGCAGGGGTCGAACCACTCTGTTGGTCGATGGCTTGTGTGCACCCCATTAGGGTGCGGTGCTTTGCCCAATGGGCGGGGTAAATATCTCGTCTGCATTGCAGGTGGGTCGCCTATGGCCAGGGCGATGCGGGTGTTCAGTGACACAGGGCATGGCGCCACTAACGCTCGCTTCATGGATGTGGTCTTGCGACCAGATCAAGTTGGTCCTACCGGTGAAGCACCAGTAGTTGGCAGAGAGGGACTGGCTGAGTCTGTCACCGAGTCTGGCAGCGATGTCAGATCGATTATAGTCAGCACCGATTGGGTCGACTTCATGGTGGATAACTTATCCACCATTTCGCAATTAAGCTGTCTCTCCTTATCGAGAGCAGCGCGGAGTGTATCAAGCTCTGAGTGGAGCTCACATACCTCCTCCTTGTAGGAGGCTACCATGTCCTTAATAAAAGGATGTGCCATTTTGGCGAGTAACAGTGGCCAAGCCACTTTTAATGCGTGTTCAATGTCGCACATTCGGGGGTTGATAAGCCGCAGTTTTGCGGCTTGCAGCAAGTGCTGCATATACGCATTGCACTCTGGGCAGGAGTCACAATGGATGATAGTGATGGTGTCCTTGACGCCATGCACAGTCCAGCTCTGCTCCTTCTGGAGCATAGCAAATTTCTCAGAGGCACTAGGTAGTGCCTCTGCTGAGAGGTGTTGGTGGGATGCTTTGCCGTCTATGTGTACTGTCACTGGTACACTTGCACTGGTGCGGGTGTGGAAGTGGGTGGCAAGAAGCCTTGAAGTGGCAATAAAATCGTCACTTAAATTTAAGGCAAGCGTAACCACCGGGTCACGTGACCTATTCACATGACTGTGTTGCATCATGCGAATCACCGACACGATGTATGTTTGTGTCGAGTCCTTTTATTAAAGGACTCACTCATTGCCACTATCATGCCTATAAGGCATGATTAGGAAGCTCTCGTGGCTTCCTAACTCCCCTCAGCTCTAGATAAGCATCTAGTGCTTCTAACTCTCTGCATACAGAGAGTGGCTCCCAGGTGACATCTCCCAATGTCCACCACACTTGCAACTCCAACTTGGAGTCTCTAGTCCAGCAATGAGCCAGTATCTCATCTACAAACAATTCAGGTTCGTCTTCTTCCCCAAAGTCGGAAATGTAATTTATGTCACAACGAGGAAATCGCTCATCATCATTAGGTATATGCGGTCTGATTAGACTCACATGAAACTTTGGCAATATCCTCTGAGCCGTGAGCTCTGGAGGTAACTCAAGTTTCACATTGGAGGTGGCATTGTCCACCTTGACAATTTGATATGGCCCAATATAATTAGGCACTAGTTTCTTTGCCCGTCCTTTAGGTAAGGACAGGTTTTTTGTAGACATATATACTAGCTGTCCAACCTCATATGTCGTTCCCTGATGGCATCTGATATTCACAGTATCTGTCTGCTGTACTCGACTTGTGATGATTGCATTGTGAGCATCAATTAGGTTCCACAACGCTTGTTGTGCTAACTGCCGTACTCCTCTAAAAGTAGTATCCACTGATAGTACTTGCCCGGTATGGGGAAAGTATCCACCGTTCAGTTCAAATGGTGCGTATCCTGTGGTCGCACTGACTGAACTGGTCAGTGTGAATTCTACCATTGGGCATTTCTCGGCCCAATCCTTCTGATCACTCTGTACTACAGTGCGGAGTATTTGACCTACAGAACAATTTGCTTGTTCTGTTGCTCCATCCATCTGCAGGTGGAATGCTGTGGACATGAGCAGTTTTGTGCCCATTATACGCTGCAATTTCCTCCAAAATATGGATGTGAATTTGGAGTCATGATCCGAAATGATCGACTCAGGTACTCCATGCAGGTGTACTACCTCTTTGAGGTATAACCACATGACTTGTTGCACAGTAACTCTTGTCATAGTTAGCACTAAATGCACCATAGATATCAGTCTATCAATCACAACTAATGAATAGTCGTGACCCTTGGATTCTGGAAATGGACCAACAAAGTCCATTCCGATAGACTACCATGGTCTATCAGGTATCGGCAGGGTATGCAATAGCCCTGCTGATTGTCTATTGTCCTTCTTTGCAGCCTGACAGGCTGCACAGGATCCACAGAATGACTCCATGTCGGCTGCCATTCCTGACCACCAGTATGATCACCTGATGTACTTGTCGGTTTTGAATTGTCCAAAATGGCCAACTACTCTATGTGCATGATCAATAATTATCTCGACCATTCTCCTCCCCTTGGAAAAAACTTCCCAGGGAAGACACACAACGTCTTTATTGAACTGGTTCTTTGTCCAAACCAGTCCATTTCTCACCCTGAATCTGGGGTGAGCCTCAGGATTTGCCAATACTTTCTTGAGTATTGGATCAGTACCATAGCCATTGGCTATGGCCTTTTTTAGGTCAAACTCATGTTCTACGTGTGAACGTAGACTCTCTGAGTCTGCACCTGATGCTGTAGCTAGTACATCATCCTCATAACTTTCCACCTGTGTGGGAGGTACTTCCCTTGCTTTCTTCATCTGCTGCGCGTCTGTGACCCACTGCTCTGTCGCCTCTTGTAGTCGCTGCAACTGTTGCGCTGCTGTTTTGGAAACTGTGAACTCAGATCTAAACGTTGGTGTAAGGTACACAATCAAGTTTAGTCTTGCCACTGATAGTGTTCAAGGGGATATCAACCAAAGACTATTTTAACGGAGAACCCAATTAAGAAATTCTACTCCGGTGTTCAAATAACACTATTACTTTGCAGTAACAATGCAATTCAAAGCACTTGTAGCAAGGCTACTAGTCTGGTCAGGATAATACTTGAAACTATGTGGGGGGGCGTACAGGGTTCCAATGCTTTGTTTTTATATGCAATATGGGGAAAGCAGACTTGGACGACTAGGCTCAAGGTCACAACAATTGAATGGCTGTTCAACTGAAGGACTAAAAGGATAGCCAAGAAACAAGGAGCGAAGGGACAAACCAACAACAGCAAGTTAAAACTAACGTGAGAGTTGATAAAGTCAACACTAACACAAACTAGTTAGCCAGGCAAAGGCCCTACAAGCAACAGTGCCCAGATAAGATAGAGTGTGGTAGCTTTATGCTGACACAAGCTAGTAATCAAACTAAGGCCCTACAAGCAACAGAACTTAAATAGATAGAAAGTGTACTACACCCCAACACTAGTTATTGATTAGACTTTGGCCCTACAAGCAACAAAGGATAATCGAATAGTAGTGGTGGTTGTTACCAACATGAACTATTAATTTAACTTTGGCCCTACAAGCAACAAAGCTTCAATTACTTAGAAGTAGTGATACGCAACACAAGCCAGCAATTGAGATTTTTTGGCCCTACAAGCAACAAAGTGTCAATTAAAATGGAAAGTGGTGGTTTGCTTACACAAACTAGTAGTCTTTAACTCTGGTCCTACAAACTACAGAGCTCCAACTAAAGCAGTGAAAAAGCTGAAGAGATTGTGCCTCACCCCTACAAGGTGATAAGGAGACTGAAAGAGGCTCCTGCAGAGTTTTTCCAGCTAGGTCAAGTTCTTCAGGCTTGAACTGATTCTGGTAGAAGACTCAGGCTTCAGGCAGAAGTGGGGTGTGAAATGTGTGTGTGATTGCTTTTTGCAAGGCTACCTAGAGCTATACTTATAGCTTTACATCTGAGACACTCTAGATGCTTTTGGAAGGTCTAATTATAGAATGGAAGCTGCTGGAAGGTTCTGGCAGCTGCCATATATGGTTAGAGTCTTCCAGAAGCTTCTAGTCATTTCTACACTATTAATATGAAGCTAACTATTGGCTAGAAACAACTATGAAGTCATAGAATTACTGACTCAGGAATATCTATGATGCTGGAATGATGTCATAGCATTCAAGCTCAGAAATGGGGTTGTAATGATGTCATAATCTCTCTAGCTAATTAATATTGGATGATAAATAAGGAGTCACATGCTGTGGAGCCAATTAATGATTTTGCTGAGCAATGAGTTGGCTTACCTCAGCTGCTGAGTTACAATAATGGGAATTATTGGTCAGTAGCTGAGTTGAAGCTGAGTTACTGATTTGGCAAGTATTAGGTCAGCAACCCAAGTTGTGAACTCTTGTGGATCATTAATAGTGAACTCAGCAGTGGTGACAAGAAATAGAAAAATAAAGAGAACCACTGATTAGAAACACTTGGAACCCTATAAACCAGACCAGGAGACTATAATTACATTATAGGGATCCCTAGCAGCTGTGGCCATTCATATTTCTACGAATCGATCCATTGGGAGAAATTCTCCTTCCAGGTCTAGCCACGCATCTGCATCGACATATTCTTCTGCTGGGTGATGTTCACACTGCTTATTGTTCTTGTAGTAGCGCGACAGACAGTCGGCTACCTTGTTCTCCACCCCCAGTACATGTACCGTGGTATAATTGAATCTAGAGAGAAACTCACACCAGCGCACACCAGCGCACCTGTCTATTGGACAGATGCTGTTGTGTCTCGAAGTATTTGAGGCCTTTGTTATCCATCACCAGTGTGAACTGGCGACCCAGAAGCTTATCCTCCCACTTCATAAGTGCTTCGAGGATAGCAATAGTCTCGTGCTCATGTGTTTTGTAACGCTGTTGTGCGGGACTGAATTTCTTTGAAAGAAATCCTGCTGGATGACAAGTCGTCCAGTATGGACCTTGTCCATAGACTGCTCTGAATCCAGACTTGGAGCCGTCTGTCACAACCCAAATGGGTTCTGAACTAGTGTGATGGAGCCTTACATGCTAGTGCTTTGATGGATTCAAAACACTTATCCATCAAGGGTGTCCATTGAAACATCCTATTATTGCGTGCACTTCCTGATAAGGGAGTTGTATATGCTGTCAAATCTGGCATATATGGTGCCAGATACTGAACGAGTCCTAGAAATCATTGGACATCATTAAATGTTTGAGGTCTTCTCCAACCTCAAACCTTCTCCATTTTATCCATGTTGGCATGTATGCCCTTGTCATCTATTATGTGACCAAGACATTCCATGCGAGGCAAATACAAATCAATCTTGGATCGATTTCCACTGAGGAACAAATGTGCCTCACGTAATATTTCAAACACCTTTCTATCGTGCTCTTCAATAGAGCTCGAATAGATGAATATATTGTCAAAGTATACGTGGACTGATCAACGAATTTGGTTACGAAAAATCAATGTCATGAGACGTTGAAATGTAGATGGCGTGTTACAATCGCCAATCTGCATAACCTGGCTTTTGAAGGCGCTGAATATGGTCACGAGGGCCGTCTTATCAACATCCTCCTCGACGATGTGTATTTGTTTGAATGCATCAGACATGTCAAGCTTGGATTGGTACATGGCATGAGCTACATTGTGCCAGATCATATCCTGGTCTGGGAAGGGCGTAATATCCCCCACTGTGTTGTCATTGCGTAGACGTAGGTCTATCGCTGTTCTGAGCTTTCTGTTTTTCTTTGGAATGCATAATGCTGGCACTGCAGAACATACTGACACTGCTACCCACCAACCAGCAGTGGTACACCAGTCAACTTTGTCAATCAGTTCATTTCGAGTGCTTCTGGGCACTTCGGTAATTGATAATGAAACTGTTTAGTTTCATCCATGAACTTAATTTCATGGGTGATCTCCCTCCAAGGAGGAAGTTCTAATGGCACACCTCCAAAGAGGTCTGCGAACTCTAGCTTCCATCTTTCCCTTAGTGTGGGAAAGTCATTAGCCGTTAATAACAGTTGATTAGTGCCAGTACTCCCATCGGTATTTCCATCGGTATGTTGGTCAGGTAGACCAACGTCGATATTCCATTGCTTTTCCTTTCATTTTCCCTTGTCTTGCCTCTCGTCTGGCAAGCTTGTTGATGGCTCCACTTGCAATGAAGAGCCATTTGCGAGTCACGGCTTGTGGCTCACTGGTTTGGGTTTATGGTTTGGGTTTAAGGCTCGCAATTTGAGTCCTGCATTCAGCCAGGTCCTGGTAGTCCGTCTCATCTCTGCTTGAGGTCGAGCATGAAGTGGACAATATTGTCAAAAACTGTCTTTGGCCGGTTATCTTTGGCAGAACAAAGTCAGTAACAACAAATGTGGTTAAGGAACCCTTCCAACGAAGTCAAAAGTGTTAGTGACAATGTAAGCGAACTGTACAGACTGAGACAGCAAGGGAAATGGTGCCATGATGGTGCCTACTTGTCAAAACTGGGATAGAGAAGGAATCTGAAAGAAGAAAGCAGAGTTTACTTAACAGACAAAGTTCTGGTGATGCTAGCGATGTTTATTGTTAGAAATGAAGAGAGATAGAGATAAGAGGATGATGAGTTCAGAATAGTCATTAGACTTAGATGTGTAGATGACACCAAGTAAAGAGAGGGGGAAGAGTTATGATAATAGAACTAAAGAAATACATGCATTCTATTGTACTGTTTTATACTAGACATATTCACCAAAGTCAGATAGAGACCATGTCGACTTGCTAAATGGAGGTATAACTATCATAGTTGTTGATGTTCATATCTACTGATATTGGAGCCACATGTATTGATGATCGGTTGTTAGGTTGAGTGATCCGACTTTGACCGTGAATATCGCTAGTGTCAGTAAGACATGGAGAGGATGGCGATGGCGATAAGTGTTGTTAAGTGCTGAATCATGACCGTAGCCCCCCTCCTAGTTCGGAGCCCCAGTGACGCATATAGAGAATGGTTGTGATTATCGGATAGTGTTGTGGTCTGTGCCCAACCTCGTAGGTGTTAAGAAGCGCGCCAGTGATAATGTAGCCTGGTCTGTGTGCAGTACATGTCATTAACATAAAAGCAGGTGCAGCCTTTAACGATTCTTCATTCTGCTTCAAATGGTGCCCTCCTTCATCAGTCTGTTCAAATGGTTCCAGACCAAAGCATTGACCGAACCCAAACAACGCAAAAGCCTTCTTGAGGAAATTACGATTCCCTAGGAGGACGAAGTCCGACAGGAATCGTTTGTACAGTCCTGTAGGATATCAAAAGTTCATCTGCCATTTCCTATTGTCTTTCCCACAAATAGAGTTGATGATTAGATGTAATACTCCCAC